>JAVVNS010000062.1:0-125000 GCA_036320875.1 Cotoneaster glaucophyllus
AGTATCCTTAGTTTCCTCTATAACATTTACTATAGAGTCATAAGGTTTTGTCAACTGATTAACAATTTTTGTACAAGTCTTTCCCTAGGCAGTTCTTCACCAAGAGTTTTCATTTGATTCACAACATCAAACAACCTAGTAAAGTAATCATTAAGGGGTTCATCTTCTTTCATGCGAGTATATTCAAAATCGCGTCTTAAGGATTGAAGCTTTACTTTGGTTACCTTCTTATCACCTCTGTATTCTCTTTGAAGAACTTCCCAAGCAGCTTTGGATGTCTCTTCATTTGATATCCTGGGAAAAATAGCATCTGAGAGTGCTCCTTGTATTGTCCCCAGTGCCTTAGCATCTTTCATCCCATTTTCTCTCAGAGATGCTCTTCGAGTTGCAATGAGTTCTTCATCGTCCTCTGTCTCATCTTCTGAAACTGGGACTTCATATCCTTCTTGAACCATTTTCCACAGGTCTTGAGACTTGAAAATGGTGGTCATTCGTATCCTCCAGAAATCATAGTTCTCTCCATTAAAAATGGGAGTTCTAAGTTCACTACTGCTGCTGCTTGCTCCAGACATTTCGTGGTGGTTCTTGAATCACTTTCTGGGGTTTCAAATAATCGAAATCTCCCCTGAATAGCAGCTTCACAACGCCCAGCTAGTTGTTTAATCCAACCTAAGCTCTGAGGCCATGTTAATGTTTTGTATCTTCGACTGTTTCTGTAAGAGGTTTTCAGAGCAAAAACAGAGAATGAGAATAAAAGGGACGGCTGCACACACTGACTTGCAGCAGCAACCACTTTTCATATATATATATCATTAGAGCAGTAGGGTTTACATCCAACATCCTAAATATCTCAATTTAGGAATAAGACAAAAGACATAACCTAATACTACTCTAATCTAGGCCTTACATTTTCAGTTTTAATCTCAGCCCTTCATTTCTCTCTTGGACTTTAGCTTGAGAAAACTAAACATTAGCCTATTTTAAACAAAACCAGCCATTGGCTTCCTATTTGTTTTGCTGGAGACTGTTTGACTTCCAACAGATTGAGATTACAAGTTCCGGTATGCTTTTGCTCACGACTCTCTAAAATGATGGTGAGGCTTACAACATAATTGATTATCATTTGATGAGTTTGATTTAATCTATCTACTGCATAAATATCGAAATTTAAACTAATTTAATTGTTATTACTTAGATGGTGAAAAAAAATACACACAGGTTCAGGTGTAATGTGGTTAGAGGAGGAGTCTCGTCCAAAGAAACCGTCTCACCTAAGGTTTAAGAATTAATATTGTAATCTAATTCTAATTGTGTTTCTGATTTGTAGAAATCCTTACTTGTACGCCAACTATATACGATTATAGAATTATGTTTTTGTCCATGAATACAATTATCAAGTTTTCTATAATGGAGGTTTTCAGCATTAAACATTGGTTAATATTGTTTTATAAAACTGGTTTCATTTCATATTATATATATTTGCTTTTGTTCATATTTATCCGTAGCTTCCTCATCATCACCTGAAACTTGGTGCCTGTTCATCGATCTAAACCTAACTGCGAAATATATATATATATATATATATATATATATATATAAGCCTCTTTGCACGTGCTCACGCGCATGCAAGAGGCCTTTTTTATTATCACGGGTGCTACGTGCCCTAACGATCTTTTATGTATGTCCAAACCACATGTTTGGCTTCACTCAAAGAAAAAATAAATAAAAAAAAACCACATGTTTCGCAGGCGTCTAATTTTTTTAATTAAGGGATCAACTTTTATTACCCAACGTATGAAACGATCCTGTTGCATTGTGAGAATGTTTGAAAATAGTTGTACGTACATATACAAACACACTAATTGTAGACAATATCTACCAACATGTATATGCATCTACACAAATTATTAACACAAAAGAATGGTTAAACATACAACAAAAAATGGAAGAGAAACAAAGAGAGTAATAGTAAGACTATTTTAAGTCACTATGTACGTTGTAAGTCTTTGCTTCTTAATATCTTCTTAGCTCTTGTGAACTTTGCTTTTTTCTACAAAGTAATTTAGTAATCAAATTAACTAACCCACCGCCTACCAATATAAATTTGCTTTGATTGTCTTCACTGCCAACATGCCCCAACAAATGGGTTGAACAACGCTTCATGGGTTCTTTTGTTAGTGAAACTGCAGTGAAAACACACCAATATACTTTAGTGGAAATAGAGCATACTTTGAAAATTGCATATACCATATCTGATCTTCTCCAAAGTAATGTAAAGAAAGAAGGGAATCCAAAAATTCAAAGGCCTTAACACCACAGATGCCTTAACACCGAAGATGCATCACTTTTAATGTCTTGCACAATGAGTAACCAAACACCACCAATAGATAGAGTGAAACCAACGAATGACAGCGTCATCAAACATATTTGATCGCATACCTTTACAATTAGTAATATATATTGCTTTCCAATAAACAAAAGAGAAACACTATGCATGTACTGATATACATAGATAGTATATTACATCATTTTGGCCCTTCTATTAAAAAATGTTTTAGATATTTGTGGATATCAAATCATACATGTGATCCCTCATGCTAACTGACAGATAAATCCACCCTCCTTGGTTTAGCCTCCGCTGGCATAAGCTGCAAAAGGGACAAAACGGAATTGGATTTCAACTCATAAGGAACCTTTGGCTGGGTTGTATTTCTGGTTGAAATGGAATGGTGATAAAACTCCCAAAATGCAGTCCAGGCCATTCCCTTTCCAACTGGACTGTCTGGAAATGGACAATCTCATCTAGATCATGCCGCACAACCACTTATTCGTCCTGCAACACCAACCATAATGTCATCTCAATTATCACTAACAAACAAATTAAATATCCTCAGTTTTCTGCACGCCCCTATTCCCATAAGATTCTGCATAAAATTGAACCTAATGCATCCAATATAAAATTAAAACATGCATACAAAGAGAGAGAGAGAGAGAGAGAGAGAGAGAGAGAGAGAGAGAGAGAGGAGAGAGAATTTCAATACCAATCGTTTGGGAAAACTGATGCAAGAAACGGAAGATTTCATTCGAAATGGTGCTGTAGTGCAGTTGGTTTGGTGGAGTAGTGGAGAAAAGAACGGTTTCATGTTTTTTAATCAGGAGGAAAAATCGTTCTTTCGCGAAGTGGTAGTATAGTGCAATTGGAGGTTCATCATGTATCCATCCCTTTTGTTTCCTTTTTTTTTTTATAACTTTTCCAACAATTTACTTTTTAATTTCTAGTTTTTCAAATTTTTATGACCAAATTATCCATGCGAATTTGTTTTCATTATTTTCGGCCAACTTTTAAATTTTTTGTTTGAGGGGCTTTTTAGTCCAATTATTTTTGGTGAAGCCTTGAGACACCAAATTTGACTTCTGGCTTTCTAATATTAGAGATTAGAGATTAGAGAATATACACATACATAGATATATATGGGATAGTTATATAGTTAGCTAGAAAATGCAAATTAAGGCACGCAGGGAGGTTGATAGTGACCGTGTGGTTTTTAATATGGTGTAGGGAGAGAGAGACCTAGAAGCTAAAGGCCACAAAATGGAGAAGCCCAAGCAGAACAACTGTAGGAGGTTCCCAAATTTCAATAAAGAAAATTTCGAAATCGAACTTTCCCAAATAAATTCTGGAATCAATGTTAACTCAAAATTTTCGGAACAAGATTCAATCTTTCTACATTTTTTTTTAATTTTCAAACAATAGGTATGCGGAAATTATTTATTTATTTATTTATTTTTGTTATGAACTTGTTTTTTCCGTCAATTTAAATAGCTATATTTTGTCTACTTTTATATCTCAAACACCATCCATCCATCATATTACATATTATACATAGATGGACTTCCTTGGAAGGGAAGGTACAATAACTGATACATACGCTAATTAGCTTATAACAATGCACGATTAGATTGGGATCGAGATTGGGGTTGAGAATGAGATTGAGACTGAGAGGTGTCGGCTCGCTGTAGGCATTTTTTCCTGTATCTCCATGCTACTTGAATGCATCTTGCTGCAAGGCCTCTCCAGTAAGGTGACTCATACCTGCCATAAAAACCAAACTTCAACATCAATGTTCTGTCGTAAACTACTCCCACATGCATCCTAGACGATTTCTTGCGGACCATGTATGCATATGTCACCAGTCTTCAATCGTGTATGCATACATGAGATCTGAATAGCTTTAATAAAATAAACCTTATGGCTCCTTGAACACGTGGGTTACGCAAGAATCTGGAGAAAACGCTGGTGACTTCTTCAATGTCAGCTGCTCGGAGTGAAAATGCTTCAACATTTGTTAAGCATCTTACCATCCTGTTGCTAAGCAACCGCTGTCCGGGAATCCTGATCTTTTTACCATCTGCAACAGAAACCACATTGATAAATTGATGTCGATTTTTGAAATTTTTGAAGAATGCTCAAGACTTGTACCTTTGTTTACTGAAGAATGCTCAAGACACCATGCGAGAAGTTCCTCACCACAAACATCTCCTTCAGATAAAGAAATTATATTCCCATCTTCTCCAATGCTCTCCATTTTCCCCCTCACTATAAAAACCATCTTCTCGATGAGACTACCACGGTACAAAACTTTACTTCCCTTGATGTATGTCTTTTGCCTTAGTCTTCCACAAATGGAATCTAAGATGGGTTCATCCATCAGGGCAAAAATTCGTACCTGCAGAATTTTCGGAATTTAGAACAGGCATTATGAGTTAAAATGCGCCAAGCTGATAACTTTGAACCTTAATCAAATAATAATTCCAAGGAAAGATGAAGGCCATCATTTAGGCAGCAAGCAGAAAATCCGATCATTATAAATTTATTATTCCGTGATACTAAGATGCTCACTTTCTTAATGAACTTAAAGAGATGGCGTCTTATATCCGTCTGAAGGTCTTCAGGCAGGACTTCCAAAAGCATTTCCTCATTTACTCCTCTGGTTGCTGCCCAATTGTACCGCTCAGCTTCTCGTACTAGCCTTCAGAGCACAATACATGAGGCTTCATTAATAAAATTTTAACATCATAGACTTATCGATTTAAGAAGGGATACTTCTTTTCATAAAGCATTAATTTATTTCTTTTACAATGGATAGTAAAACCTCACGCATAAGGAAATTGAAATGTCAAAATGACGTTATGAATACATCATACCTTCTAAGATCCTCTGGTAAGCGTCTATGTCTCATCCACTGCTCAACATCACGACGTCTCAGGGACATTTCTAACCGTCTGTACAGAGAAACAGAGTTTTCTTTTCTTAAAACATAGCATAAGCAGCACGGAAAACCAACTGCCGTTTTCTATTGCTCTATTTCTTTGAGATTTAATCAAAAGAATGAATCACATGATGGTTTGCAGGTGACAAGTGAATGCTCATGGTATTTAATAATTCAATTAGTACACATAACTTCTAACTTTGAATTTCAGACAAACAGGACAGAGTTGCTAACATTTATACAGCTGGATATGTACAGTGAAATATGCTACGATCGTGACTCTAAATGTAGGAATATTTAAGAAGAATAAATCCTAGGATAAAAGTTGTACCTCCGGCCAAGAGCCTGCAGAAAGTTCTGCATATTTCCAATGAGAAGAGCGAAAAGCAAGAGACCTAGGCCAATGATGGCCATTGTAAAAAGGACTTCCCAAACAAAATAGCTTGGAATTTGATTTCCAGCCAGGGTACTGATTTGCTGCATAATGTAAATCACTTGGTTAATTTCAATCAGCTTTGTAATGAGACCATACCAAAACAACCCTTATGCCAGGAGATAATGGAACGTAAATTTATTATTCAGTTAAGCACTGATGCCATCAACTTTGAGCTTTCATTTCAGAATAATAAGATTCAGAACAAACTCAGTTTAGCTTTGAACTAGGTGGGACAATACAGATAAGGGTCAAGTTTGTACCCCCTACAGTATAAGTTTTTGGGGTAGAATGGTAGTCAATCGCAAGACTGTGATGGACTATTAACTTAACTGAGTATAAAGTAAGAATTAAACAGTTATTTGAAATGATTCGGCCAAAAGAAAGGACAAATGAAAGCGATACCTGGAATCCCCAAAACAATCCATACACATATCTCGTGACTATACTATTTTTTGTTGTAAGATTGACAGCTTGGCCGTAAATGCCGTAATCAAAGCCATCTGCAGTTAAACAAGCAGTAACATTCACATTGTTTTTCCAGATATTACGTGATCGATTTTCTTCTTTAGAATCTTCATTTTGACTTCCATGCCCACAATCAAGGAGGTCCATACACTCACGAATTGCAGAGTTATGGCAGGCCTCTCGAAAACATTGATTAACCCTCTGGGACAAGAAAGAGGGGAAGTAAGTGAGTGAATGAAAACCAACCTTCAGTCCGATATCCAATAGAATTCACTGCCTCTACATTATTTAAAACTCATCATTTACAATAGTGAAAAAAAGAACTATCAAATTAAATCATTATATTGCAAGTTTAAGCAAACAGATAAAGATGCAATTAAGATAGCATGCAGGAAGAACTTATCAGATATTTCACTGTTTGACAAAAAGGTGAGAAGAGATTGTATATGAATCTTGAATGGTTCTGGACATACAAAATGAAGACACGCGAGGAACATAAAAATGTCTATCAGGGAAAACTTCGAGAGTTAAAAATAAAATCTTTTCCACCCACCTGTAGCCCAAAGAGGTACCAGCACGATCCAACAACGTGGCCAGACAACACAAAAGTGAGAAGATTTATTATAAAATTTGCCCATGCTGACTCAAATATGAAGCCACTTGGAGTCTGACCAGCAAGAAGAGGTAGAAACCTAAACAACCTGGGAATATACTGAAGAAGAACTGCAGCACGTAGAAGATTTTTTGCATAGTTTGCTCCTGTTAATCCCAAGGTGTTTCGTACAACTACCAGTATTATGATCTGCAAACAATTGAAAGAACAACTTAGCATATGGGAAGAAAATATGTGCTTACATCATACAGAACAAGTTACAATGTCATGTTAGCGTATAAATAGGTATATTATTGACTGATTCACGTAATTTAGGGGACTGAGAGGGCAGCAGGCACAGTGATCACCCTCCCTCGGCCAAGCCACTGAAAAACAGTTTTCTTCCACGGCAAAAAGCAATATACTATCAAGGACTTGTTAGCATGTCAGAATCGCAAATTGCATCTGCCTTAAATCCTTCTTTCAATCTTTTAGTTATTATTAATTTTTTTTTTTGCATAATATCTCCATTTAGCCATTGGATTTTCCTTACCAAACACTAATTTTTATACAGTGTCCAATCTAAGAGATAATTTATGAAAGAATTGTTTATTATTGATATTCAACAACACTATAAAATTATATCATTCCATGAATTAAAACATGAGAAACTTGCTTGAAGTATGAAATGGATGAAACAAAAAAATACCAATGCAGTGAAGGAAACCAAGAATACAGAATATGGTGTGCATGTTTGTGTGTGTGCGCGTGAGAGAAAGACATGTTTACCTGCGGCAGCGGTAATACAATAAAAAAGTCTAGTAGAAAATATCCTTGAAGGTAATTCAGAGCGATTTTCTTCGGATGGTCAACTAACTCGCCAGCACCAACCACTCTAGACTCCGGAGCCACATAAGCCAATCTAAACTGCAGAGAGAGGGAGAGAGTGAGAGAAAGGGATTCATTTGTCTGTCAAGGCTTGAAACTAATCAACTTATCTCATCCATAATTTATTTAACTTCTAGAATGAGATATGAATGGATGAGAGGGAAGGAAATCTTACCTGAAGGAGTATGTGCAGTAGGAATATGAAATCAGTGATGCTTCTAAATACCACAAGTGTTGTCGTCAAGGGCCAATCAAGAACTATACAGAAATTATCCTGAATTCAAAGACGGGGAAATCAAGTTCAAAAGGAAGCAATGTCACAACAAAAACCAAAAAAGTTCTTTTCTTCTCCATAGAAAGCCTTACAAATAAATAACTACAATGTGTAAATTGGAAAACCAAACTAGTCCTCGGTCAACTGATAATTCCAATCTAATTCATGAAATGACAGGGAAGAGCCCAGGAAATACCTTTTCAACGGACAGCAGGAAGAAAAACAATGGATCTACAAAAATTGATATTAAGCAAGAAATGACGAAAAACTGGTTCCACTGTTGCACAAATTTAGCATGAGGGTTCATAACTCCAGGAATATATGGACGCAGAAAAGAGAAAAATCTCCTTGCCCAGCCTTTGGCATCCCCATACAAAGCATTATGGAACTGCACACAGTTGAGAATAAAGGAACTACGCATAAGTTTCTTGGAGAGCTTATATCTTGTCATACCAAAAAATAAAAGAAATAGGGAAGCGATGATGAGAATATATTAATAAAGTACATATCATTGCTAAATCTCAAGCAATAGTCATATCAGTGAAACAAAAAAGGCAACACAAGAAAGAAAAAGGATATGCAATGCAGCTTGAGAGGAATTATTGCTTTGTAATTGCTTTTGCATACAGAGAAAGTACAGATATTATTTCCATTCTCTCCAGAGTCTCCACGGTTATTAATTGCATTGTTAAAATAACAGATCAAATGATAAGCAAACATGAATGAATGTAGTTGCTTCTTCTTTGTAACTGAGAAGAAGAGACAGGCAAGCTCCTAATCATTTGACAGGATTAGATGCAAAACTCGACGTATTTACTAAGTGGCAATCATGCAGAGCATATAAAAAAGACAGAACCTAAATTTCTACAAATATTGTACACAAATTAAAACGAAAAATCCTCTGATTTGGGGAGGGAAAAACACCTTTGGATCAAATATATCTGAGGCCCTTCGATGTTTCGCTTGAGCAGCCTTGAGATTGAATGTTGGGCAAGTTGTGCAGTAAGGATCATTGCACAGCCCCAGTTGGCCAGATCTCAGCAAGTGTTCATTTTTACCCACATAGTTTTCACCCGCCCATTCATTCTCAGTTGTTGCATTGGTAGAAGGAAACTTTTCTCCTGCAGGTTCCACCGCTTCTTGCCCTGCTGTTTGAGCTTGAACTGGCCGGAAAATGCTATCAGGCCTGCGGTTAGCATATAATGGACCACTCATAGGTACGAAAAGAGTTTTGCTTTGACTCCTTAATGGACCAGTATGACCTACAAGTCTAGGTATCCCTTCATATGACGAGTCCATAGAGCTCATAGGAATGGAAACTGATGCACTTCGGGTTCGGGACATAAATTTGTCGAGTTTTTGCTGCACATTATCGTCTGAGTATTGCGGGTGAGTGTCTGATAGCATGGGTACCTCATCTTTATCATAACCAGCCATTTCTCACAAATTGAACCTAAAAACGAAGAAGCCAAAATAAAATTATACTACATAGGTATTCATACCAGTTCAATTAAATTACTTTCGAGTAGAATTACGATACAATTAGTACAATATTAGAAGTACATTAGTGATCATGCTAGTCAGCTCCATTTAAGTTCAAAAAGTTGTAATTTTTCTTTGTTTTCTGCAGGGAACACAGCTTAAATGTATCAAAGAACACCATAAGACAAATTCTGTTGCAAATTACTACTTCCAAATTTTTAATTTCCAGTTTCAAGGCATCAATTTGCAGTTTAAATTAGAAAAAACAAAAGAATATAAAGAGGAAAAGGCATACATTATAATCCATCGGAGTTCAATAAATCTTTAAATAAAAGGTGTGAAATTTACCAGAATAATTCGAAAGAGAAGCAGAGCTCAACAGGGGGTTGCAGCACAAACCCAAGAATATTAACTCATTTGATCATCAATTAGCCAACAAATTAAATAAAGATGCATTCTCATCAAAAGGAAAGAGAGAGAGAGAGAGAGAGAGAGAGAGAGAGAGAGAGAGGGACCGGCGAAGACTAAAAGAGCTGACTAAGGACTTGAGGATTAAACAAAAGAGGGAAGCTTGGAAATTCCAACGTAGGAAAGGGTGTGTTTGACTGTTTGCGATTGGACTTGGGGAGATTGAAGTTTCCTGGAGCAAGGAGGGGGGGACCGGACACAATAATCTAACGACTACCGGACAAGACAATCCTATCTCTGTCCGTCCTCCTTGTTTACTTTTATTCTTGCGACTTTGGTAGGCGGGTTGGTTTGACAGTAAACACCCTGTCCAGTTAACTCGTCTCTTGACAAAAACTTTACACACACAAAAGAAAAAGAAAAAGAAAAAGAAAAAGAAAACAAAGAACCTTGTCGCTTGCTGCATCAGTATTTGTCGCTTGCTGCATCAGTATTTGTTTTTGGGTGCGTATTCATTTGTTTAATATTAAATTTACTGTTGATATCTACGACTATACAGGACATCATCTCGGGATAAAACTTAGAACAGGACGGAAGAGTACTTTTCTACTTCAATACATGATGATGTAAATACCCGAGGAGGGTAGGAGCTGAACTGACCTCCATCCCCATGGCTAATGGGTTTGAAGAATGACCGCCGGTGTAAATCCGGAGAGATTCTTTTGAGCATGAAAATAACTTATATGTTACGTGTATACTGTATCCGTGATCATAAATTTGCAAAATTGTGAAGTTACTTCGAAAGTTCTAACCCTATACACTTGGAATTCAAAGGTTGATGTAATAAGCCTGTGGTTCTACAGAAAATATTCCAAATTAATTATTCGCAAATCGCAAGCATCACATCGTACCATCATTAATGGCTTGAATGAAACTTTGAGAGTGACCCAGCCATGCTGGTACCATTACCAAACATATTTACCACTAATTAATTGGAAGTTATGATATTTCTTTTTCAGAAATTTACTTGAAATTTCATACCTTATAGTAATACTCATTCTATATTCAACTTGATAATTCTTGGATGCAGCAAACACATGTAGAGAGGGACCACTTCGAAACCCGAGTGTACCAAATAGGCGTATCGATTACTAGCTCCTATGATTCGAATACACATCAATTTTTGGGCCCTGCTATTATCCGCTACATTCAAATGGGTTTGAGGTTGATTCAAAATTATCTTGATTTATCCTTCCGCGAGGACAAACTAAGAATAAATTGTAGCAAGAATTTTTTGAGCATTCACTTGTGATTTACTTGGACTTATATGATAAATCTCATCTGCATTGGACACTTATTTGGGCCTATACCTGCCTAGATTTGGGCCAAATTTCCGTCTAGCTATATTTTCTGCTACTATGCTCACTTCATAAAATATTCTATCGGGTTTACTGATAGCTATGTTCGTTGCCCAATTAATGAAACATGAGTACCTCTAACTACAAGATTTGTAGAAGGGAAATTCTCCTTTACACATTGTCTTTCATGAGTAAGCAGTCGAGATTTAACCAAATAAGCTTTGCTTTTGTATTTACATTTGCACCACATCGTGAATTCGAACCTCGTCGACTTCCCAATCTAACAATATAATTGTTTGACCAAAAAAAAAAAAAACTTTCTTTCTACGATGCTAGTAGAAATTTGACAAGATCAAAATTTGCAGAATGTTTATATATAATTATGTATTGTCAATGTGAGTTCCCTTCCGTTGGCAAAATTAATATTAATTATAACTCGTTTAGATGTGCTTTTAAAATGAATGAAAGCGTTTTTGGTGAAAATATTTTTGGAAACAATCTTTAGTAAAAATGGTAGTAAATCTTGAAAAAACACTTAAAGTGCTTTCTGGAAGAAGAACATAACTGACGTTTCTCGTAAAAAGCACTAAAAGTGCTTTTGGAATCCAAAAATATTTTCTCCAAAAGCGCTTTCAATCATTTTAAAAGTACATCCAAACGAGCCCTTATTGTGTGTGAGAAAATCAATTCCATTATCCATAGAGAGAGGATTACGTTGGAATACTTCTATTGGCTTAGCTACTTTACCTATTTTAATATTTGCATTCCCATTTGGAGGAAAGAATTCATTTTTTCACTTGCAAATAGCGTATCTTAGTTGTAAAAAATTTGTAACCGAAACCGTTCAATATGTTAATCTTTACTTGAAGATTTTCCTTACAAAAAATCATTCAAATTCGAAATCGTTTAGTTGTCTAGATGTACCAAATAAGTTCATAGTGTAGTTACCAAACAAAATGTTAGTGATAAACCGTCTAATTATTTGATACATTTGGACAATTAAAGAATTCTAATTCGAATGTTTTTTTTTTTGTAAAGATAATCTTCAAATGAAGATTAAGATATTAGACAGTTCTTATTCTAAAATTTCTACAACGAAAATATATTATTTGCAAGTTGAAAAACATACGAGTATTTCTTTTAATATTGTGTGCGTCGTTTGACCACATTTTCCCTCCTTTTAACAAGTCTTGTTCTTTTTGGTACCACTTTAACTCCTCTCCTCTACATCTTCCTCATTTTATAAATAAGTATATCTTAATTATATACCTAATAGATAGACCTTTATTAAAGGTACCTTTAACCGGATATTCTTCACTTCTCTCTTTCGGGCAAAATTATATATGTATATATATATATATAATTTTTTTTTTTGAACAAACGATATTATCTACACTAAAGGCAATGGTTTAGGTTTAGCCTCACAATAGGTTAGCAATAATGTGGTTCAAATTCTTCTTTAGAGAGAATCGAACTTAAGACCTCTTACTTATAAGTGAAAAGGAATACCAGTTGACCGTAGTATTAAGTGACAACAAAATTATATATTATGTATTATATATTGAAACACCAAATAATTGGATTCATTCAAATTATTTATGTGCTTGAAAATTCTAATATAAGTAGCTTCTAATTTCAAGTGTTAAATGCATGGTTGATCGGCCGTTTTTTATTCTTGTTTTGTAGTTTTTATTTCCGGCTATCTTAATTAAAGTCAATTTAATTAGTTACCGTTTGGGTTAATTAAATAAACACCCTTTAAAGTTTACCTTGTTTTCATAAAAATCTTTCACCTTTGAAACATTACGCTAACCCCTCGATGTTGGCGTGAGTTGACAACTAACTTAATCACATTATTATCAGCGTGCGAAAAACCTTTTTTTAATAACCGGCATTATACGCCTCTTAAGATGTTTTGAATGTGTTTAAAAATATAGAAAATAATATTTAATGAATAACTGATTGAATCACATTATTGCTAGCCTATTGTAAGGTACTAATTATTTAAAAAAAATAATTATTAAAAAAACACTGTTAAAATGACGAAAATACTTCTGCCACATTTGATGCATTATTTTGGGTTACTTTTGAAGTTTTTTGTTTGAGGGGTATTTTTGTCCAATTATTTTGGTGAAGCTTGTGACACCGAAATACTATTCATTGGGCTATATATATATATATATATTTGAACAAACGATATTATCTATAATAAAGGGGGTTAGGTTTAGCCTCACAATGAATTAGCAATAATGTAGTTCAAATTCATCTTTTGGCGAGAATCGAACCTAAGACCTCTTACTTACAAGTGAAGAAGAATACCACTAGACCATAGTACTAATTGGCAGCAAAATTATATATTGTATATTGAAACACCAAATAATTGGATTCAGTCAAATTATTTATGTGCTTGAAAATTATACATTGTATATGAAAGTTGTTCCTCTCATTGAACTCTACAACCCTGTAAAATTTGATAATTTTTAGAGTTCGCCGGAAACCTTCACGCACGGCGGTGCATGGCCTGTGTGACTGAACCATATTTGATATGCATTTGGTGTAATTCACTTGTTTGAACCTAGTTAGTGATTGTTAGTCACTTGAATGATTTTCAGAAATGAGTTAGAAATTGAATTTGTGAACTACTAATGGCTTGATATCTTCGTAGGGTACGTAGGCAGTCTAACTAGAAGGTTATATGCAGCCATAATAAAATAAATGAGATAAATTTTTATTGAAAATTTTCTGAAAAGGAATTTGGTGATTATCCTCCGAAATAATTTTTGGGCCGATTTTAGTAGTTAGCTTCCGAATTAGAAATTTCGGGACGTTACACCTATCCCACCATGCACTTAGATAGACGAGCTTCGATTAAAATTGGATACCAAATCTACTACCCCCCCCTCACTTCCCCTTCCTAATCGGCATCCTAGGCATGCTGGATCTCTATAGAGACCAAGTGTTGGGGTATTTTACATATCCCTTAGCCTCACTCTCTACCACATATGATACTTTGTTCGTATATATTTGCAGGGGTTCTTGAAAGGGGACTTGGATCTGGTGTCTAATCTCATTTCGGATTTTAGCTTTCTTCGAGGATGTGAAAGCGGCGGTCTGGTTATGCAACTTGAGATTAGGGTTTTTTTTTGTTTGTTATTGTAGTCTTCGGGCCTAAGTTTGCGAGGGTCTCCTGTTATATCTTGGGTTGCAGCTCTCATTTTGCTTGGGTCTTTTACCTTATATGTTGTTTGTTTATTGGGTTCCTTTTGGACCTTGTACTATTTTTTAATGTATTTTGACAAAAATAAAAAATAAAAAAATTCTTTTAATATCGCGTACGCTGTTTGACTAATGTTCTTTTTGGTACTAGTTTAATCAACAGGATCCTCTCCAGATCATTTTGGTGAGGATCCTAGAGATCCGTGAATCGTGTCCGTTCATTGTATATCGTGCGGTCAGTTTTTGTCAAGTACTGTTTGTGTTTAATTTTAAATAAAAATACTTAAAATAATTTATGACCGCACAATACAATAAACATACGCGATTGACAAATCCCCGGATCCTCACAAAGAGGATCCGGTCCTAGTTTAACTCATTTCCTCTTCATCTTCCTCATTTTATAAATAAGTATATTTTATATGCCTAATAGATAAACCTTTATTAAAGGTACCATTAACCGGATATTCTTCTTCTTCTTCTTCTTTTTTTCAACCAAAATTATGTATAGTATATTGAGACACCAAATAATAGGACTCGGTCAAGTATTTATGTGCTTGAAAATTCTAACATAAGTAGCTTCTAATTTCAAGTGTTAAATGCATGGTTGATCGGCCTTTTTTATTCTTGTTTTGTAGTTTTTATTTCCGGCTCTCGAGATCGATTTAATTAGTTACTGAAAACACCTATATATGCATGCATGTTTTAGTGTAACAAATTTAATTTTCATCAAAATTTCTAACGAACAAAAGAAATGCAATACAATTTTTCAATTTTAAATTAATATTTAAATTACAATAATAAGGTAAAGAGTTCGAACCTGAGTGTAACGCAGCTTCAATTATTACAATAATCGATGACATGCAAAATGTTGTATGGTCAGTGGCTTATTGCAGAAGGAATTGGTACAAATTAATATTAAATTTTAATCCAAGACCAATTCAATAAGGAGTAACTACAACCAAGTCTCTAGCTGCTTCTAAAATAATCCAAGCCTTTACCTGCTTCTAAATATTAATCCAAGTCTTTACCTGCTTCGATTATCCACAAGGAAAATGCAAGACCAGTTCATCATCAGTCTCTCTTGCTAATCTATAAATACAGAAGTGTCCCCATGCTTAATTTTCATCCATCTCGAAGCAACTCCTCATCTAGTTGAGTACAAGTTCCAAGTGCTTGCTAATCCCCTACAGACTATAGCCAGCGATGAAGGGAGTTCATTTCCCTGTAACTGCTGCTGCCCTGTCAGTATTAGCATTCGCCGCCCTCCTTGCCTCTGCCTCTGATCCCGATCCTCTTCAGGACTTTTGTGTAGCAATTAATAACACCGATTCTGCTGGTACGTATACTTATATGTTTTAATTATGTAAAAACAATATCCTTAATTAAGATTCCATTCAGTACAGAGAGTACGTAGGAAATAGCAAGGCCTAAACCCTAACTATATGATTTTGCATGGCTGATGGCTCATCATCCATGCATGTTCAACACCTACGTACATAAACAAAATTAATTTGCTTGTGTGTATCATTGCGAGCAGTGTTTGTGAACGGGAAGTTCTGCAAGGACCCAAAACTTGCATCAGCAAACGATTTCTTCTCTGACAAGCTCCGGTACCCCGGAAACACATCGAATCCGGTCGGTTCAATTGTTACGGCGGCGAACGTGGATGATATACCCGGACTCAACACTCTCGGCATATCCTTTGCTCGCGTAGACTTTGCACCAAATGGCCTCAATCCTCCTCACACTCACCCTCGTGCCACGGAGATCCTCATAGTCTTCGAAGGCTTGTTAAAGTCCCACATCGGTGGGGTGAAGAAAATATGGAGAGTTTAAATAGTATTACCCCACTCTAACTAACACTGAGGCCTTTTGTGGTAAAACCCCACACCTGACGGATTGGGCAGGTAGTTAAGTTGGGGACAATATCGGTGTCGTTAGAGTGGGACGGGCCCTGCAATCCAAAAATTCCAACATGGTATCAGAGCCCACGGTTGCGGGCCCGTGCAAGCCAACGAGCTTGTGTGTGCAAGCCAATGAGCTTGTCACCACCCAGAAGGAAACAAGTCTGAGCTCTTAATATAGAGACGACCGCTGAATTCCAATTGAAAACAAGTGGGCCCAACGTGAGCCGACCTCTGAGTTTCAATTACCGATGTGGATCTCCACGTGTGAACCACTAAATGAGGTTACACGTGAGGGGGAGTGTTAAAGTCCCACATCGGTGGGGTGAAGAAAATATGGAGGGTTTAAATAGTATTACCCCACTCTAACTAACACTGAGGCCTTTTGTGGTAAAACCCCACACCTGACGGATTGGGCAGGTAGTTAAGTTGGGGACAGTATCGGTGTCGTTAGAGTGGGACGGGCCCGGCGATCCAAAAATTCCAACAAGGCTCACTCTACGTCGGATTTGTCACATCCAATATTCCTGGCGACGGCAATCGGCTGTTCACCAAAGTGTTGTACAAGGGAGATGTGTTTGTATTCCCAATCGGTCTCATTCACTTCCAACTCAATGTCGGAAAAACCAATGCTTTGGCCATCGCCGGTCTCAGCAGCCAGAACCCGGGAGTGATCACCATTGCGAACGCAGTCTTCGGATCCAACCCTCCCATCAACCCTGATGTTTTGGCCAAGGCATTCCAGGTGGACGATAATGTAGTTAATAATCTTCAGAAACAGTTTTGGTACAATAACAGTTAATCAAAACGACTCACAAATTATGTGAAGTCTAATATTAAATAAATAAGAAGATCATGGTTTGATTTGCTTACGTAATGATGTACCAATCTTTCTATACAGCCAGTCTCCTTTCGACTCCGAGGGATGTTTTGAGAATAATTTTAATACAACAGTGATGTGGTTATTTATCCCTAAATCTCCTACTTGGAAGTTTTTTTTTTTTGGGTTGAGCTCTCACTTGCAGTTTGAACAATCGAAAAATGAACATAAATAAATATAGGGGTTTTTGAACATTAATCCTTGCAAAAGATTAAAATTTAAAAAAAAAAACCTAGTGCTAGATTACATATTCAATTTAATCCCTTGAAGTGTATTTTTATCAAAATTTACATTCAATTTTTGTTATTTAATGTGTATTTTTATTTAATCTGTGAGATCCCACATCGCCCAGGGGAGTGATCCTTATATGTATATTCCCATCCCTACCTAGCGCGAGGCATTTTGGGAGCTCATTGGCTTCGGGTTCCATGGGAACTCCGAAGTTAAGCGAGTAGCGTGCGAGAGCACTCCCATAATGGGTGACCCACTGGGAAGTTCTCGTGTGAGTTCCCAAAAACAAAACCGTGAGGGCGTAGTCGGGGCCCAAAGCGGACAATATCGTGCTACGGTAGTGGAGCGGGCCCGGGAAGTGGTCCACCCCGGGCCGGGATGTGACAATTTGGTATCAGAGCCTAACCCTGGTCGTGGTGTGCCGACGAGGACGTCGGGCCCCTAAGGGGGGTGGATTGTGAGATCCCACATCGCCCAGGGGAGTGATCCTTATATGTATATTCCCATCCCTACCTAGCGCGAGGCATTTTGGGAGCTCACTGGCTTCGGGTTCCATGGGAACTCCGAAGTTAAGCGAGTAGCGTGCGAGAGCACTCCCATGATGGGTGACCCACTGGGAAGTTCTCGTGTGAGTTCCCAAAAACAAAACCGTGAGGGTGTAGTCGGGGCCCAAAGCGAACAATATCGTGCTACGGTAGTGGAGCGGGCCCGGGAAGTGGTCCACCCCGGGCCGGGATGTGACATAATCTCTCCACATTAAATTTTAATTTTATTAATATGCACATATTTAGTTTTTAATTATAAATGAACTTAAATGAGAAAATATTAAAAGAAATTTGTAATACAAAAATATATAAATACATTAGTGTATAGAAATGACTGTGCTGAAATATATAAAATTGACTTTTTGTACCAAAATATTTGTACCTACATGATTGTACCGAAATATATTATAATGAACCTAAATGTATGTACTGAAATGTATTATATCGAATTAATGTGCCTAAATGTCAATACTGAAATGTATGTGCCGAAATATACGTACCTAAATGTCAATACCGAAATGTATGTACCGAAATGCATTATATTGACCGAAATGCATTATATTGAATCAATGTACCTATATGTTTGTACCAAGGAACAAAATATCGATAATATCGCCGATATATCGGCGATATTATCGTTTTTTCGGGGTCCCTATATTTTTTTAACTATCCAAATGGTTTTCGTGATAATATCGCGATATTATCGATAATATCGTTAATATCACGATATTATCGCAATATCGCGATATTAGCCATGAGCTGGCACCCTAATAAAGGTCACCAAACTAGGCCATGAGCCTGATCGCTCATTGACCCCGTCCAGGTGAGGTAAGTAAGTTGTAATGTCGCTTCTCACTCCTTTTTATATAGCACCTGCTCTCTTCTCTTACTTTACTCTAGCCGATGTGGGACTCGTGCGCATCTTGTCCATTAAGTTGCTTACTTCTTGGGGATAGTTCTCACATCCCATTGACTATCCTGATAGTTCTCCAACGGTCATTTTCTCCTTTCTCTGTGTATATTTTGTCTAGTCATAACACCAAGTGCAGGTTTTAACATTGTAAGCTCCTCTCTCTCTCTCTCTCTCTCTCTCTCTCTCTCTCTCTCTCTCTCTATAAGTGGTTTTCAGAACTTGATGGTTTTGGCTTGCAGTGGGGTTCCGCAGAGAAAAAAAAGGATGCCCCAGATTGGATAAACCACGGCGGAGACTTGTACAACCGAAGATATGCCAACAGGGAGAAGAAGATAAGCCCTGCGACAGTTTCCAATCTCAGTTTGAAGTGGAAATTCTACGCAGGTGGTGACATAACTGTAACACCAGCCATTTTCGATGGCACACTCTACTTCCCTAGCTGGAATGGATACCTCTACGCTGTTAAGGCCTCCGACGGATCCCTTGTTTGGAAGAAGAATGTGCAGAAGCTGACTGGCTTTAACAACACCGGTTTCATACTCAATGTCAACTCTACAGTAACAAGATCGACCCCAACCGTCGCCGGCGATCTGCTCATTTGTGGAATCTATGGACTTGCTTTTGTTATTGCTATCAAAAGGTCGAACGGGAAGCTTGTCTGGTCTACCAGGCTTGATAACCACACCAGAGCTTTCATCACCATGTCTGGAACCTATTACAAAGGGTTAGTCAAACTTAATCTACCGAACTTTTTTTTTTTCATTAGTGATCCTTCTCCTATTACAAAGGGTTAGTCAAACTTAATCTACCAAACCTATTACAAAGGGTTAGTCAAACTTAATCTACCTATTACAAAAGTAATCTTTCTCCTCCTTCAAATATTCCGATAATGAGCCTATTATGCGACATTTTCATGACATGAAACCTCGCCGGCAACAATTGTAATTTATTTGTATTGATTAATTATGGAAGACATTACTATATAAAAAGATTCAGTTGTTGTCATTTTTCTTTAACCTTGCATTCGTTTAAGTTCGCCCCTCCCCCCGAGAAATCCTGGCTTCGCCACTGGTGATAAGTGTGTGGGATTTATGCACTCAACTGTCACAAGCTGGGAGACCCCATTGGATTATAATACGGGATACAAATTAATAAGCCTTCATTGAATCACCAAGATGAAATTTAATATAGAGTTGCACAGAGCTCTCATGTAACAATACTTTCTCTCATGGTCTATCATCTATGTGCAAGATTTAGAGCTTAATTCTTTTTGTTATAAGATGATTTTAGTGCAAAGTTGGCCAATTCAAACAATATGAAATATCGATATTGGTTTTCTTTAAAATGCATGTTTGCAAATGAACGTGATAAAAATTGGATTAGTGTAGTCAAGACGTAAAATTGTGCAAGCATACAAGAAACACAAGTATTTATATGGTTCATTCAATTCAACCCAAGTTTCAAGCTACGTCCATGTCTTTTTATTTTGTATTTCATTACTGTGAGAGGGATACATTTAGAAGAAAATTAAGAGTTTTTTCTCCAATCGATTAATAGATAACAAAATTAAAAGAGAATTGGCAAATGGCACAGAACATGCCTTTCAAAGTATGACTTCTAATTATAGACTTGCATAGACCGTATAGAATTACTACATATTTTCTACACTCACAATGTTTGTCAGCTCGCTATATAATCAACTTGATAATGTTAAATCCATCATGCAATGCATTTCCTTCCAATTTTTTGTAATAAACTAATAGATAATTGACTAAATAAACATCCTGCAAAGTTTCAATAAAAATTTCCAAGTTTTTCTTACAATTTCCGTGGTTTCCATATAATTTTTATCGATATTGATATTATCCCGATATTTCCATCGATATTTCCGTGTTTTCGGACTACCGATATTTCCGATATTACCGATATTTAATACCTTGGTTTGTACCGATGGATATACCGAAATATTCAAATGTATTAATGTACAAGAACATACAAAATTGTTATCGGAATATATATTATAAAAAAGTTAGTTACCTAAATGTAGACAATAAAATATATTATGATGAACTAAATAAGAATTAAATTTAAATGTAATTAATACATTAAAATAAAAATAAAAAGATAAATAAAACATTAAAATATAACTAATAAATGATATGATTAAATGTACTAGGGACTAAAATTAGATTTTAGTCTTACACAATGTTATAGTCTAAAACTCATATTTTTTAAAGATTAAAATGATGTTTTCTAATAAATATAAAATATCATTCGATTCAACAAAATTATGTTAACCACCTTCGGTAAGAGCAAAAAGGCAACAAAAGAACAAAACTCACCTTATTGCCATAGGCCCATAAGCCAGGAGGATCCTTTTTATGATGATTCTGGAGATCCTTAAATCGTGTTCGTTCGTCGTACATCGTGCGGTCAGTTTTCGTCAGGTACTATTCATATATAATTTAAAATAAAAGTATTTAAAATGATTTATAACCGTACGATGAACATATACGATTTGAGGATTCCCAAAATCCTTACAAACAGGATCCTCATTCTGCCATAAGAACACCGTATCAACCAAAAGAGAAGAAAAAAGGGGTTCCAGCAGCATATCCGAGCCGAACCCGACCAACAAAAGTAACAGCCACAAGTCTTATCGAAAACTAAATCTGCTCGGCCTAGAAAATTTATGCTTTGTCAAACCACATCTGCTCTTCCTACCAACCACCAAATACGAAAGAGATTTTAAACTTATTGTAACACCGATATCATGATAAAATCATTCGATACCTCAAACAAAATGATCTGCTCGACTCCTCCAATACAACAATCAATTGCTTCTCCAATCCACTTCAAACAAGCAAATGTGTTCCTCCAAACCACCTTGCCCCAAAATTGATCAGGGCACCTAAATTTCTCTTTGGGTCAGCATACTACCAATACCCACCACCACCACCACCTTATTAGTATGTCGTCCGAGGCATTTATTAATTTGGGTCTGATCAGAAAATACAAAAAGGAGAAGGACGACGAAGCATGCAGCACTATTAATGTGGCCGGCTACTAACCATCTCAGCTCATACCGGAGACGCCACCGTTGAGACTTGCTAGACGTTCGGCTTCATACGTGGGATAACCTACTCTGATACCATGAAGAAAGTTGAGGTTCCACTATAAAACTAATTGACAATATGGGGAATAACCCAAATTACATATAAGCTCATGCAAGGTCCCTCCTCCCATCAATGTGGGACTCGTGATCTTTTGATATAAGCGCCTCATTTTTGAATTTTTTAGGTAATTAAACATTCATGCCTTTTATTAATTTGATTAAAACTTTTTTTTGTCATAATTTTGGTGCTATATGCACATTATATTGTAACAAATTTCCTATAATCTAGCCTTTTAATTACACTCTCATCCGTTAGAGATAATTGTTAAAAAAAAATGTTGGTTAGATTCAATTTATTTTCATAATAATGCTACAATTTAGCAATAATTATCTACGATTTAAGATATTTTCTTTCCAAAAAAGTTTAAAATAATTTTAAATCCCTCAAAGTCAAACGTTCCGAAATAAGTTTTTTTTTTAGTACGTTAAAAGAAAAAAGGATTGAGAATAATATAAATGTACCAATACACAATGTGTACAAAATAAAACGTGCCAAAATAAAAATAATGTACCAATATTAACAATATGTATCAAATCAAACGTACCAATATTAACAATATGTATCAAATCAAACGTACCAAAATTGCAAATAAACGTACCAATTATGATTTTTGTAAATTCAAACGTACCCGCAGATAATATATACGTAATGTATTGCACCTAATAATAATTCGTCAACAACTATACTTAAAAAAAAACAGCAAAGCAAATATAATTTCACAAAAAAAATTGAAAAAATTACATGGAGCTTTTATGTTGCTCACCAACTATTTGATAAAAAAAAAAACATTTGAAAAAAGATATAATATTAAATGTTTGCATAACCAAAACAAATATTGTGATCGAAAAAAACATATATGGAAGAAGAGAAATTATAGTTTAATTACTAATATGTCCACTAAATAAGGAAAAGTACATCATGCAGATAAAAGGATAAATTCAAAAAATATTTTAATTTTAAAAGATATAATAATGACATGTAATTTAGCTTGAGATAGTTATTGGTCAAAGCACTTTAATCAAATTTTAAAAAGACACAGATGTTTAATCTAAATGATATAAAAAAAACTGAAGGAGATTCTAATTTTCCATTCTCAATATTACTATCCTTGTTCATTCATCTTGGCTGAAACCTCCAAACGATAAGAAGTTTCTCCTAGCTAGCTAAGACTAGTTTTCTCTCTTTGATTTAGTTCAAGCAGAATAGCAGAATAAGTCAAATACGCCTCCTAGCTAATAACAAAGTCTATTAACCAATTACATGAAATTGAAGCGGACCAAGTCATTTACAAATACTCTTAAACTTGGCTATTCATACCACCATGTCAACCAAAACGAGGCCATCCATGATGAGGTCGACTCGATCATTTTTCGAGCTCAAGCTAGGCGAACATTTTAGGTGGTTCGGTTGTAACAAATATATTGTTTGACCAAAAAAAAAAAAGAAACTTTCTTTCAACGATGCAAGTGGAAAATTGACAAGATCAAAATTTGCAGAATGTTTATATATAATTATGTATTGTCAACGTGAGCTCCCTTCCGTTGGCAACATTAATATTAATTATAACTCGTTTAAATGTGTTTTTAAAATAGCTGAAAGTTTTTTTATTGAAAATATTTTTGGAAACAATCCTTAGTAAAAATGGTAGTAAATCCTGAAAAAGTACTTAAATGTTTTCTGGAAGAAGCACATAACTGGTGCTTCACGTAGAAAACACTCAAAATTTGTAGAATGTTTATATTTAATTATGTATTGTCAACGTGAGTTCCCTTCCGCTGGCAACATTAATATTAATTATAACTCGTTTATATGTGCTTTTAAAATAACTGAAAGCGCTTTTGATGAAAATATTTTTGGAAACAATCCTTAGTAAAAATGGTAGTAAATCCTGAAAAAGTACTTAAAGTGTTTTCTGAAAGAAGCACATAACTGGTGCTTCACGTACAAAGCACTTAAAGTGCTTTTGGAATCCATAATTTTTTGTCCAAAAACGCTTTCAATCATTTTAAAAGTATATCCAAACGAGCCCTTAGTGTATTTCAGAAAATCAATTCCATTATCCGTAGAGAGAGGATTACATTGGAATACTTCAATTGGTTTAGCTACTTATACCTATTTTAATATTTGCATTTCCATTTGGAGGAATGAATTTATTTTTTCACTTGCAAATAGCGTATCTTAGTTGTAAAAAATTTGTAACCAAAACCATCCAATATCCTAATCTTTACTTGAAGATTTTCCTTACAAAAAAAATCATTCAAATTCGAAATCGTTTAGTTGTCTTGATGTACCACATATATATATTTGAAGCAAAATTATATATATATATATATATATATATATATATATATTTGTTTTTTTTGAACAAATGATATTATCTACAATAAAGGGAGGGGGTTGGGTTTAGTCTCACAATGGGTTAGCAATAAAGTAGTTCAAATTCGTCTTTGGCGAGAATCGAACCTAAAACCTTTTACTTACAAGTGAAGAAGAATACCATTAGACTATAGTACTAAGTGGCAGCAAAATTATATATTGTATATTGAAACACCAAATAATTGGATTCAGTCAAATTATTTATGTGCTAGAAAATTCTAACATAAGTAGCTTCTAATTTCAAGTGTTAAATGCATGGTTGATCGGCTTTTTTTATTCTTATTTTGTAGTTTTTATTTCCGGCTATCTTAATTAAAAGGGAAATTTTATTTAAACTCATGTAACCTATTTTTACACTCAACTTATTCTTTACACCCATTTGATTTTGAACTAAACTATTAATATCTCTTTAAACCCAAATTTATTACCTAATATACCCCTATAAATCCAATTCAATATGTGAATTTATTTTTACACCCATTTGATTTATAACTCTATCTTTACGCCGTCTGGAAATGGACAGTGGGAATTGAAGTGTGAATTCAACCATGGCTGACAACAAGACTAACACTTCTGTAGATGTTGACAAAAACCATGTATCACCATCTCTCTCTTTGTGTGGTCTCTGTTTCATGAGCATATGTGTCTGCTACCATACCTTTTCATAGGAATCTTTGTATAGGCTACATGAAGTGCATGGAGCACGAGTAATCAAATTGGGTTTGTTCGAAAACATTATTGTTTGTTTGACAAGATACTATCTCTGTAATTTCAAAACTGCCCACTCGCATATCAATTGCAAATTTTGCTTATGAAATTCCAACCGATATAGTACCAGTATACAAGTCTAACCAACGGCCAGGCCTTAAAGATGCAGGACAACCACCACCAGCCTAAGATTTGCGGCACAAATTTCGAATTTACAAGCACAAATTTCGAATTTACAAGCACATATGTCATAGACACAAGACTTACTTACCTCCAGGATATCAAAGGCTGCAAATTATATTGTATTTCAAGATGCTTCTTGGTTAGTCTCTAGTGTTTAAATATCAGAAACATTATTGTTTGAGTGAAATCGTAAATACTAATTTAGTACATGAAAATTTAAGAATGTACATGTAAAATTCAAAATACTCATCTTCTAAATTCTAAAAAATTGAAATCAAATGAGCAAAAAAATCATAAATTGAGACATACCTTGGTTGGAGGATTCAAAACTTCAAAATCACCATCCATCAATAAAAAAAAATATTTTTATCTATGAGAGCTATTAGAGTTTTAACCGGAATGAACGTAGGATAAACAAAGAGTGATCGTAGGGTTTAATTATAGTGTTTGGGTTTATTGATAAATTTGAGTTTTATTATTAATTTCATTTTGTACTTAATAGTAATTATACAATAGGATATAATAGACAATTAACATTTAAAATTTAAATTGGGCATAGAAATAGGTTATATGGGTTTAAATAAAATTTTCCTAATTAAAATAAATTTAATTAGTTACTGTTGGGGTTAATTACATAAACACCCTTTAAGGTTTACCGTGTTTTCACAAAACTCCTTCACGTTTGAAAAATTAGGCTAACCCCTCAATGTTGGCGTCAGTTGACTCCTCATTATATATAGCAGGATTTGTTACCTTTCTTATCTCCTCATTATAGTAGGATTTGTTACCTTTCTTATTTCCTTGTATCATATATTTACGAAGCATTCCAAAACCCTAAATTAGCACATACGAACCAAGGTTATTGCTGGGAATGAGTTGGGGAAAGGGTAGTTGGGGCTTGTGGTCCGCAGTGAAAAAACTAAGGGAAGTTAGATGTTTGGATTCAAGGGAGAAGAAGATGGAGGAGGAGAAGATGTGGGATTCTTTCAAATATTTTTGTTTGTTTTAATGTTTTATTAATTTTTAATTTGATTTCTTTTTCTTTTTATCTATAAAGGTTTTTTTGTTCATTTTGTTTGTAAGTAATTATAAGGGTAGATTTGTCCTATTAATATGATATTTTGACTAAAAGGGGCTATGTGAAAGTAAATTAAAACCTGAGGAACTGTTAGCATAGTGTTTCAAACGTGAATGAGTTTTGTAAAATAACGATAAACTTCCGGGAGTGTTACTATAATTAACCCACTGAAAACACCTATATATGCATGCATGTATGTTTTAATGTAACAAACTTAATTTTCATCAAAATTTCTAACGAACAAAAGAAATTAATTTTCATCAAAATTTCTAACGAACAAAAGAAATGCAAAAATTGCAATATTAGGATAATCGACCATATCATAAAATGCGATATGGTCAGTGGCTTATTGTGAAAAGAAATGGTACAAATTAATATTAAATTTTAATCTAAGACCAGTTCAATTAAGTTGTAATTACAACCAAGTCTTTAGCTGCTTCTAAAAATTAATCCAAGTCTTCACCTGCTTCAATTATCTAGAGAGAAAATCCAGGACCAGTTCATCATCAGTCTCTCTTGAGCTAATCTATAAATAGACAAGTGTCCCCATACATAATTTCATCCATCTCAAAGCAACTGATCATCTAGTTAAGTACAAGTTCCAAGTCCTTGCTAATCTATAGGATAATCCCCTATAGACTATATATAGCTAGCGATGAAAGGAGTTCATTTCCCTGTAACTGTTGTTGCCCTTTTAGTATTAGCATTCGCCACCCTCCTTGCCTCTGCCTCTGATCCCAGTCCTCTTCAGGATTTTTGCGTAGCAATTAATAACACCGATTCTGCTGGTACGTATAATTTTATGTTTTAATTATGTAAATACAATTCATTAATTAAGATTGTTCTTCTGGTGTATAAATTAATTATATGTTTTTTTTGTGTCAAGTAAAATTTCATTCAGTAAATAAAGAGAGTACGTTGGAAATTGTTAGAACCCTAACTATATGATTTTGCATCGCTGATAGTTCATCATCCATGCATGTACAACACGGACGTACATAAAAAGATTAATTAATTTGTTTGTGTGTTCCATTGCGAGCAGTGTTCGTGAACGGGAAGTTCTGCAAGAACCCAAAACTTGCATCAGCAAACGATTTCTTCTCTGACAAGCTCCGGTACCCCGGAAACACATCGAATCCGGTCGGTTCAATTGTTACGGCGGCGAACGTGGATGATATACCCGGACTCAACACTCTCGGCATATCCTTTGCTCGCGTAGACTTTGCACCAAATGGCCTCAATCCTCCTCACACTCACCCTCGTGCCACGGAGATCCTCATAGTCTTGGAAGGTTCACTCTACGTCGGATTTGTCACATCCAATATTGCTGGCGACGGCAATCGGCTGTTCACCAAAGTGTTGTACAAGGGAGATGTGTTTGTATTCCCAATCGGTCTCATTCACTTCCAACTCAATGTCGGAAAAACCAATGCTTTGGCCATCGCCGGTCTCAGCAGCCAGAACCCGGGAGTGATCACCATTGCGAACGCAGTCTTTGGATCCAACCCTCCCATCAACCCTGATGTTTTGGCCAAGGCATTCCAGGTGGACGATAATGTGGTTAATAATCTTCAGAAACAGTTTTGGTACAATAACAGTTAATCAAAACGACTCACAAATTATGTGAAGTCTAATATTAACTAAATAAGAAGATCATGGTTTGATTTGCTTATGTAATGATGTACCAATCTTCCCATACAGCCAGTCTCCTTCCGACTCCGAGGGATGTTTTGAGCATAATTTTAATACAACAGTGATGATGTGTGTTATTTATCCCTAAATCTCTTACTTCGAAGGGTTTTTTTTTTATTTTTTATTTTTTTATTTTTTTTATTTTTTGTGTGGGTCGAGCTCTCACTTGCGGTTTGAACAATCGAAAAATGAACATAAATAAATATAAAATAGGGAGTTTAACGAAATACTCCCAATACTATTCTTTCCCCAATCTCTCCACTGTCGAAAGGCTCTCAACCCTGCACAACGGCTTTTTCTTCTATGTAATATGTATGTATATATATATGTACCAAATATAATACAAATACTATAGCCCAATTATAGGTGAACCGCTCAAATATATAAACATCATGAAATGAAAGGCTATATCAAAGCATCATTGTATTAGTAACGGCATCTAATCTTCAAACTCAGCACTATTTACAGATTAATGCTACGAGGAAAATTATATATACACATTTGCGTACTGAAACACAAAAACAGAGAGGAAAGCTATATATACACAATACATTATGGGGGGGGGGGGGGGGGGGGGGGGTGGGGTTTCAAATCAGGTTAAGCCAAAAACACAAGGTCATGGAAAAGGTTGGTAAGGTAACTCTCACCCTATCTAATGTTAAATATGCTTAATTCGGAAAACTACTCAAAGAGTTGTACGAGTTATTAAAATGAATTAATTAAGATTTTACGAAGTCCTCCAGCGTCGCCGAAAGAGGAAGAACTCATAGTCCGGATGCCTGTTTACCGATGTCGTACTTCTTTTGTTCACAATAGCTCTTGCCATAAGCGATGCTATCTCCTCAAGTGTCCCCAAACGCTCCTCTAGTACTCCACAAGGGTTTAAGCCCTGTCTGCCTCGGTGCTGAGGGCCTTAACTTGAACCAGCATTCAGCCTGTGCACGCGCGAGACATTATTTATTAATTAATAAGCGCATCAACTTTTACAATATGCCTTAACTAAATGCCACGGCCAATCAATGACGTAGCCAGAAATTATTCGGTGGGTGGGTTAAGCTAAAATTATTACTACGAAATCAAATTTTTAATCTTATGTTGCCTACATAAAGTTATATAATAGTGAAAACTTGAATGTAGTAATTTGAAGCAAGAATTTTATGCTATGTTTTCTAGGTTTCTATCCTTCAAAGCTTTCAAATGAATAAAATAAGAAACCATTTGTGGTATGAAAGTTTTAATTTATTACTATTAAATATATTATTGGTTAAAGTGATGAGTTTATTTAACATCTATTAGCTCTTATTATTCTTAAAAACAGTCTTACTAATAAAAAAAAATGATTTGTTAAGTGGAATATGACAATTAAAAATCATAAACTAACTCAAAAATTAATATTTTGGGTAAATTACACAGAACTACCTCAACTATTGGGTCATTAACACTTTCATACCTCGTCTTTAAAAAGTTTCAATGTCATACCTCATCTACGAATTTGTTACAATTTCATACTTTCTGTCAGTTGTCTGACAATTCTTCCGTTAAATACTGACGTGGATTAAGGCAGGACCCACTTTCTATTAAAAAATTAATTGAATAATAATAAAAAATAATTGAATATTAAAAATTAAAAAATTTAAAAAAAAAAAAATTTTAAATAAAAAACCCAAAAAGCAAACCCAGATCCCCTTCCCCCCGAAACCCCCCATTCCTCCCATCTTCCCCGTCGGTACCCCCCTCCCCCCCCCCCCCCCCCCCCCAAAAACCTTCCTTCCAAGCCCAGAACCCCACCCCCACTTCCCCCCACAACCCCCACCCCTCTTCTCCCTCCCGAGCCCCCCAACCACCTCCATATCCTCCACTCTCTTCACCTCCCTTTCCATTCAAAAAAAAAAAAAAAAAAAAGAATCTGAACCCAGATCGTCGCACCCCACCCAACCTTTCCTTCTCGTCGAAGTCGTACCACCTCAATTGGTTCAGATTTTATTTTATTTTATTATTCTTTTTTCAAGTTTTGAATGGGAGGGGAGGTGAAGAGAGTGGAGTAGAGGGAGGTGGTTGGGAGGCTCGGGAGGGAGAAAAGGGGTGGGGGTTGCAGGGTAGGTGGGGTGGGGTTCTGAGCTTGGAAGGAAGGTTTTGGGGGATGTGGGAACCGACGGGGAAGATGGGAAGGGAATGGGGGGTTTCAGGGGAAGGGGATCTGGATTTGCTTTTTGGGATATTAAAAAAAAAAAAAATTTAATTTTTAATTAATTTTTTAATATTTAATATTTTTTTAATAAAAAATGGGTCCCGTCTCAAGCCAAGTCAGCATTTAACGGAAGAATTGACAGACAACTGACGGAAGGTATGAAATTGTAACAAATTCGTAGATGAGCTATGACATTGAAACTTTTTAAAGACGAGGTATGAAATTGTTATGACCCAATAGTTGAGGTAGTTATGTGTAATTTACCCTAATATTTTTAAGCTTGAAGAACCAAACTCTCCCTATGCTATAGCCAAGGGGAGCCTTGTGCTTGGCTCAGCCCTTGCAGCCTATGGCATAGCCACTCACAAGGTTAAGGTGGGATGAAGCCCAGAGAGGTTTTTTTTTGTAAGGGTAGTGTTATCCATGCACTCATTTTTACTTCTTACACACCCCTTTCAATTTTTGATTGTTCGGATCGAATGAATTGAAAATGATCACTGACAAAAACTTAATAAGGTTGTGTTGGAAGTAAAAACGGGTTTGTAAATAGATATATTCTTTTGTAAACTCATGCTTATAGCCTACTCAATTTCAATACAAATTATTATTTAATGTATATTTGGTAGAGGATAGGTAGTAAATAATACGTTTTATGCTAAAAATAATAAATTAGTTCTATCTCTAGTCCTTCTTTATCCTATTCTTTTAAAAAAAAGACCATTTACCCTATGTAATTTAGCCTATGTGCTTCTTACTCAAGAAAAGAAAAATAATTTCTTTAAATCCATATCTCCGCAGTTCCTTACTTTCCGTTGCGATTTTCCAATGAATGTCACTTTTGTACGTTCTTAATCTCTTTATTTACTTATTCTTGATTTAATTAGTAGGATAATTATTTATATGGTCCTTGAATTTATCAGTTAGGATTATGATTTTGAGAATAATTTATATTATATTGTTCTTTTTTTATATTGATTATTATATAATTTTATACAGAAAAAAAAAAAAATAAACATATGATTTTATGGTACTATTTTCAGCTAGCTCACTTAAAAAAAAATAATGGCTCCATCCCTGGCCCCAGTTGCGCAATATTTGTGCATCTATGGACCAAACGACCGAGTGAATGGTAAGTCAAAAATGTTGCACGTAAGTCACCATCAGGTATCCGGTAAATTGGAATTCGAATGTTTTTTTGGCGAGATAATCTTCAAATGAAAATTAAGATATTGGATAGCTCTGATTATGAAATTTCTACAACGAAGATACAATATTTGCAAGTTGGAAAAAATGCAAATAAGAAAAGTAAGAAAAATGACACTTTTTCTCTCTTTCTTTTTGTTTCTCTATCTAGAAGCCTAGATCCATAGCCTTATCTCCAGCTTCGAATTTCAGTCGTTGCCCCTTGCTCTTGATTGGGCTAGGCGGCAGGCCGCTACTCCTTCCCTCAATTGCCTTTTCCATCTTTTTCCTCCCCTCTTACTTCCTCTGCCTGTCCTCATCCCTCTTCTTCCTCTCCCCTTCCCAGGCTTCTTCTTTCGTTTATTCCCGATTCTCCTTGAGTTTATCTCAGATATGGGCTTCATGTCCCTTATCTTGCATTTTTTGCCTACTTTTACTGCTTTCTGTCTTTTAATTTTTCATCATCCCTCCTCCTTAGCTGTGATACTCCATCCCCATTGTAATACCCTGGAAAAAAAAAATACATATATGTATGATATATATGATTATGGAAAAAGAAAAAAGAAAAGAAACTACATGATGGCAGAAAAGAAAAGAAAAAAAAAAAAAGGGAAGGGCAGTTTCAGGAGGGAGGAAATGAGGAGGCAGACCAATTAGGAGAGAGGTGAGGGGAGAGGAAGAGGTTAGGCCAAAGGGAAGAAGGGAAATGAGGGAAGGAAGGGAGGTGCAGAGCACCCAACCGAAACCCGATCTCGTCGACCTGTGCACATTGCATCAACCCGACCAAAATTCGGCTTCCTTTTGCCATTTTTGCCGTTGAAACTCCACATCCACCGTCTGCAACCTCCTTCATGACCTTCCATCCATCATCTCCACCCAAAATTGAAGGGTTTTGGGTCCTAACTCGCAGAAAACTCGCAGGAGTACCGACGGGTTCTCGACGGTGATTCCTCCGATCCGGCGAGTTTCACCACCCACCACCACCCTCAATCGACTCCCCTTGGACCCAGGAACAAGACCCAATTGGTTGTAGGGGCGTTGGAACACTGAGGAAGGCGAATCAAAGAACACTCATTCTAGGGTTTCCGGCATGTGAGAGCCAAATTGGAGCCTTTTCCCGCAAAATTGGATTTTGGCCCAGGTATGAAAGTTGTTCCTCTCATTGAACTCTACAACCCTGTAAAATTTGATAATTTTTAGAGTTCGCCGGAAACCTCCACGCACGGCGGTGCGTGGCCAGTGAGACTGAAACCATATTTGATATGCATTTGGTGTGATTCACTTGTTTGAACCTAGTTAGTGATTGTTAGTCACTTGAATGATTTTAAAAAATGAGTTAGAAATTGAATTTGTGAACTACAAATGGCTTGATCCATTCGTAGGGTACGTATGCAGTCTAACAAGAAGGTTAGATGCAGCCATAATAAAATAACTGAGATAAATTTTCATTGAAAATTTTCTGAAAATGAATTTGGTGATTATCCTCCGAAATAATTTTTGGGCCTATCTTAGTAGTTAGCTTACGAATTAGAAATTTCGGGACGTTACACCCATCCCATCATGCACTTAGATAGACGGGCTCTGATTAGAATTGGATACCAAATCTACTACCCTCCCTTACTTCCCCTTCCCTAATCGGCATCCTAGGCATGCTGGATCTCTATCGAGGCCAAGTGTAGGGTATTTTACATATCCCTTAGCCTCACTCTCTACCACATATGATACTTTGTTTGTATATATTTGCAGGGGTTCGTGAAAGGGGACTTGGATCTGATGTCTACTTTCTCAGTTCGGATTTTAGCTTCCTCCGAGGATGTGACGGCGGCGGTTTGGTTATGCAACTTGAGATTAGGGTTTTTGTTGTTTGTTATTGCATCCTTCGGGCCTAAGTTTGCGAGGGCCTCCCGTTATATCTTAGGTTGTAGCTCTCATTTCTTGAGCCTTTTACCTTATCTGTTGTTTGTTTATTGGGTTCCTTTTGGACCTATTTTTCTAATGTATTTTGACAAAAATAAAAAATAAATTTAATAACGCGTACGTTGTTTGACTAATGTTCTTTTTGGTACTAGTTTAATCAACAGGATCCTCTCCGGATCATTTTGGTGAGGATCCTGGAGATCTGTGAATCGTGTCCGTTCATCGTACATCGTGCGGTCAGTTTTTATCAAGTACTGTTTGTGTTTAATTTTAAATAAAAATATTTAAAATACTTTATGACCGCACGATACAATAAACATACACGATTGACAAATCCCCGGATCCTCACAAAGAGGATCCGGAGAGGATTCAGATTCCTAGTTTAACTCCTTTCCTCTCCATCTTCCTCATTTTATAAATAAGTATATTTTATATGCCTAATAGATAAACCTTTATTAAGGTACCATTAACCGGATATTCTTCACTTCTTCTTTTTTTTTTTCAACCAAAATTATCTATAGTATATTGAGACACCAAATAATGGGACTCGGTCAAGTATTTATGTGCTTGAAAATTCTAACATAAGTAGCTTCTAATTTCAAGTGTTAAATGCATGGTTGATCGGCCTTTTTTATTCTTGTTTTGTAGTTTCTATTTCCGGCTCTCGAGATCGATTTAATTAGTTACTGAAAACACCTATATATGCATGCATGTTTTAGTGTTACAAATTTAATTTTCATCAAAATTTCTAACGAACAAAAGAAATGCAATACAATTTTTTAATTTTAAATTAATATTTAAATTACATTAAGAAGAGTTCGAACCTGAGTGTAACGCAGCTTCAATTATTACAATAATCGATGACATGCAAAATGTGGTATGGTCCGTGGCTTATTGCAGAAGGAATTGGTACAAATTAATATTAAATTTTAATCCAAGACCATTTCAATAAGGAGTAACTACAACCAAGTCTCTAGCTGCTTCTAAAATAATCCAAGTCTTTACCTGCTTCTAAATATTCATCCAAGTCTTTACCTGCTTCGATTATCCACAGGGAAAATGCAAGACCAGTTCATCACCAGTCTCTCTTGCTAATCTATAAATACAGAAGTGTCCCCATGCTTAATTTTCATCCATCTCGAAGCAACTCCTCATCCAGTTGAGTACAAGTTCCAAGTCCTTGCTAATCCCCTACAGACTATAGCCAGCGATGAAGGGAGTTCATTTCCCTGTAACTGCTGCTGCCCTGTCAGTATTAGCATTCGCCGCACTCCTTGCCTCTGCCTCTGATCCCGATCCTCTTCAGGACTTTTGCGTAGCAATTAATAACACCGATTCTGCTGGTATGTATACTTATATGTTTTAATTATGTAAAAACAATATCCTTAATTAAGATTCCATTCAGTACAGAGAGTACGTAGGAAATAGCAAGGTCCTAAACCCTAACTATATGATTTTGCATGGCTGATGGCTCATCATCCATGCATGTTCAACACCTACGTACATAAAAAAAATTAATTTGCTTGTGTGTATCATTGCGAGCAGTGTTTGTGAACGGGAAGTTCTGCAAGGACCCAAAACTTGCATCAGCAAACGATTTCTTCTCTGACAAGCTCCGGTACCCCGGAAACACATCGAATCCGGTCGGTTCAATTGTTACGGCGGCGAACGTGGATGATATACCCGGACTCAACACTCTCGGCATATCCTTTGCTCGCGTAGACTTTGCACCAAATGGCCTCAATCCTCCTCACACTCACCCTCGTGCCACGGAGATCCTCATAGTCTTGGAAGGTTCACTCTACGTCGGATTTGTCACATCCAATATTGCTGGCGACGGCAATCGGCTGTTCACCAAAGTGTTGTACAAGGGAGATGTGTTTGTATTCCCAATCGGTCTCATTCACTTCCAACTCAATGTCGGAAAAACCAATGCTTTGGCCATCGCCGGTCTCAGCAGCCAGAACCCGGGAGTGATCACCATTGCGAATGCAGTCTTCGGATCCAACCCTCCCATCAACCCTGATGTTTTGGCCAAGGCATTCCAGGTGGACGATAATGTAGTTAATAATCTTCAGAAACAGTTTTGGTACAATAACAGTTAATCAAAACGACTCACAAATTATGTGAAGTCTAATATTAAATAAATAAGAAGATCATGGTTTGATTTGCTTACGTAATGATGTACCAATCTTTCTATACAGCCAGTCTCTTTTCGACTCCGAGGGATGTTTTGAGAATAATTTTAATACAACAGTGATGTGTGTTATTTATCCCTAAATCTCCTACTTTGGAAGTTTTTTTTTTTTGGGTTGAGCTCTCACTTGCAGTTTGAACAATGAAAAATGAACATAAATAAATATAGGGTTTTTGAACATTAATCCTTGCAAAAGATTAAAATTTAAAAAAAAACCTAGTGCTAGATTACATATTCAATTTAATCCCTTGAAGTGTATTTTTATCAAAATTTACATTCAATTTTTGTTATTTAATGTGTATTTTTATTTAATCTCTCCATATTAAAATTTAATTTTATTAATATGCACATATTTAGTTTTTAATTATAAATGATCTTAAATGAGAAAATATTAAAAGAAATTTGTACTACAAAAATATATAAATACATTAGTGCATAGAAATGACTGTGCTGAAATATATAAAATTGACTTTTTGTGCCAAAATATTTGTACCTTCATGATTGTACCGAAATATTTTATAATGAACCTAAATGTATGTACCGAAATGTATTATATCGAATTAATGTGCCTAAATGTCAATAACGAAATGTATGTGCCGAAATATACGTACCTAAATGTCAATACCGAAATGTATGTACCGAAATGCATTATATTGACCGAAATGCATTATATTGAATTAATGTACCTATATGTTTGTACCGATGGATATACCGAAATATTCAAATGTATTAATGTACAAGAACATACAAAATTGTTATCGGAATATATATTATAAAAAAGTTAGTTACCTAAATGTAGACAATAAAATATATTATGATGAACTAAATAAGAATTAAATTTAAATGTAATTAATACATTAAAATAAAAATAAAAAGATAAATAAAACATTAAAATATAACTAATAAATGATATGATTAAATGTACTAGGGACTAAAATTGGATTTTAATCTTACACAATGTTATAGTCTAAAACTCATATTTTTTAAAGATTAAAATGAAGTTTTCTAATAAATATAAAATATCATTCGATTCAACAAAATTATGTTAACCACCTTCGGTAAGAGCAAAAAAGCAACAAAAGAACAAAGCTCACCTTATTGCCATAAGCCAGGAGGATCCTCTTTATGATGATTCTGGAGATCCTTAAATCGTGTTCGTTCATCGTATATCGTGCGGTCAGTTTTCGTCAGGTACTATTCATATATAATTTAAAATAAAAGTATTTAAAATGATTTATAACCGTACGATGGACATATACGATTTGAGGATTCCCAAAATCCTTACAAACATGATCCTCATTCTGCCATAAGAACACCGTATCAACCAAAAGAGAAGAAAAAAGGGGTTCCAGCAGCATATCCGAGCCGAACCCGACCAACAAAAGTAGCAGCCACAAGTCTTATCGAAAACTAAATCTGCTCGGCCTAGAAAATTTATGCTTTGTCAAACATCTGCTCTTCCTACCAACCACCAAATACAAAAGAGATTTTAAACTTATTGTAACACCGATATCATGATAAAATCATTCGATACCTCAAACAAAATGATCTGCTCGACTCCTCCAATACAACAATCAATTGCTTCTCCAATCCACTTCAAACAAGCAAATGTGTTCCTCCAAACCACCTTGCCCCAAAATTGATCAGGGCACCTAAATTTCTCTTTGGGTCAGCATACTACCAATACCCACCACCACCACCTTATTAGTATGTCGTCCGAGGCATTTATTAATTTGGGTCTGATCAGAAAATACAAAAAGGAGAAGGACGACGAAGCATGCAGCACTATTAATGTGGCCGGCTACTAACCATCTCAGCTCATACCCGAGACGCCACCGTTGAGACTGGTTGGCCGTTTGGCTTCATACGTGGGATAACCTACTCTGATACCATGAAGAAAGTTGAGGTTCCGCTATAAAACTAATTGACAATATGGGGAATAGCCCAAATTACTTATAAGCTCATGCAAGGTCCCTCCTCCCATCAATGTGGGACTCGGGATCTTTTGCTATAAGCGCCTCATTTTTGAAATTTTTAGGTAATTAAACATTCATGCCTTTTAGTAATTTGATTAAACTTTTTTTTGTCATAATTTTGGTGCTATATGCACATTATATTGTAACAAATTTCCTGTACTCTAGCCTTTTAATTACACTCTCATCCGTTAGAGATAATTGTTAAAAAAAAATGTTGGTTAGATTCAATTTATTTTCGTAATAATGCTACAATTTAGCAATAATTATCTATGATTTAAGATATTTTCTTTCCAAAAAAGTTTAAAATATTTTTAAATCCCTCAAAATCAAACATTCCGAAATAAGTTTTTCTTTTAGTACGTTAAAAGAAAAAAGGATTGAGAATAATATAAATGTACCAATACACAATGTGTACAAAATAAAAAGTACCAAAATAAAAATAATGTACCAATATTAACAGTATGTATCAAATCAAACGTACCAATATTAACAATATGTATCAAATCAAACGTACCAAAATTACAAATAAACGTACCAATTATGATTTTTGTAAATTCAAACGCACCCGCAGATAATATATACGTAATGTATTGTACCTAATAATAATTCGTCAACAACTATACTTAAAAAAAACAGCAAAGCAAATATAATTTCACAAAAAAATTGAAAAAATTACATGGAGCTTTTATGTTGATCACCAACTATTTGATAAAAAAAAACCCCATTTGAAAAAAGATATAATATTAAATGTTTGCATAACCAAAACAAATATTGTGATAAAAAAAAACATATATGGAAGAAGAGAAAATATAGTTTAATTACTAATATGTCCACTAAATAAGAAAAAGTACATCATGCAGATAAAAGGATAAATTCAAAAAATATTTTAATTTTAAAAGATATAATAATGCCATGTAATTTAGCTTGAGATGGTTATTGGTCAAAGCACTTTAATCAAATTTTAAAAAGACACAGATGTTTAATCTAAATGATATAAAAAAAAAACTGAAGGATATTCTAATTTTCCATTATCAATATTACTATCCTTGTTCATTCATCTTGGCTGAAACCTCCAAACGATAAGAAGTTTCTCCTAGCTAGCTAAGAATAGTTTTCTCTCTTTGATTTAGTTCAAGTAGAATAGCAGAATAAGTCAAATACGCCTCCTAGCTAATAACAAAGTCTATTAACCAATTACATGAAATTGAAGCGGACCAAGTCATTTACAAATACTCTTAAACTTGGCTATTCATACTACCATGTCAACCAAAACGAGGCCATCCATGATGAGGTCGACTCGATCATTTTTCGAGCTCAAGCTAGGCGAACATTTTAGGTGGTTCGGTTGTAACAAATATATTGTTTGACCAAAAAAAAAAAAAGAAACTTTCTTTCTACGATGCAAGTGGAAATTTGACAAGATCAAAATTTGCAGAATGTTTATATATAATTATGTATTGTCAACGTGAGTTCCCTTCCGCTGGCAACATTAATATTAATTATAACTCGTTTAGATGTGTTTTTAGAATAACTGAAAGCTTTTTTAATGAAAATATTTTTGGAAACAATTCTTAGTAAAAATGGTAGTAAATCCTGAAAAAGTACTTAAATGTTTTCTGGAAGAAGCACATAACTGGTGCTTCACGTAGAAAACACTCAAAATTTGTAGAATGTTTATATATAATTATGTATTGTCAACGTGAGTTCCCTTCCGCTGGCAACATTAATATTAATTATAACTTGTTTAGATGTGCTTTTAAAATAACTGAAAGCGCTTTTGATGAAAATATTTTTGGAAACAATCCTTAGTAAAAATGGTAGTAAATCCTGAAAAAATACTTAAAGTGTTTTATGAAAGAAGCACATAACTGGTGCTTCACGTAGAAAGCACTTAAAGTGCTTTTGGAATCCAAAAATATTTGTCCAAAAACGCTTTCAATCATTTTAAAAGTATATCCAAACGAGCCCTTAGTGTGTTTGAGAAAATCAATTCCATTATCCGTAGAGAGAGGATTACATTGGAATACTTCAATTGGCTTAGCTACTTATACCTATTTTAATATTTGCATTCCCATTTGGAGGAATGAATTTATTTTTTCACTTGCAAATAGCGTATCTTAGTTGTAAAAAATTTGTAACCAAAACCATCCAATATCCTAATCTTTACTTGAAGATTTTCCTTACAAAAAAAATCATTCAAATTCGAAATCGTTTGGTTGTCTAGATGTACCACATATATATATTTGAAGCAAAATTATATATATATATATATATATATATATATATATATATATTTTTTTTTTTTTGAACAAACGATGTTATCTACAATAAAGGGAGGGGGTTGGGTTTAGTCTCACAATGGGTTAGCAATAATGTAGTTCAAATTCGTCTTTGGCGAGAATCTAACCTAAAACCTCTTACTTACAAATGAAGAGGAATACCATTAGACCATAGTATTAAGTGGCAGCAAAATTATATATTGTATATTGAAACACCAAATAATTGGATTCAGTCAAATTATTTATGTGCCTGAAAATTCTAACATAAGTAGCTTCTAATTTCAAGTGTTAAATGCATGGTTGATCGGCTTTTTTTATTCTTATTTTGTAGTTTTTATGTCCGGCTATCTTAATTAAAAGGGAAATTTTATTTAAACTCATGTAACCTATTTTTACACTCAACTTATTCTTTACACCCATTTGATTTTGAACTAAACTATTAATATCTCTTTAAACCCAAATTAATTACCTAATATACCCCTATAAATCCAATTCAATATGTAATTTTATTTTTACACCCATTTGATTTATAACTCTATCTTTACGCCGTCTGGAAATGGACAGTGGGAATTGAAGTGTGAATTCAGCCATGGCTGACAACAAGACTAACACTTCTGTAGATGTTGACAAAAACTATGTATCACCATCTCTCTCTGTGTGTGGTCTCTGTTTCATGAGCATATGTGTCTGCTACCCAAGGCCGGTCTAGAGTTTTTTGAGGCCCGGGACGATGCCACAAAATATGCCCTCATTTTATATAAGAAAATTATTTGTTTTCACACATAAGATATAGATAAAATTCTACTTTGAAAAACACTTCAAGCTTAATAATTTAGAAACACGGAAAAATTAATTTATTTTGTATCGTGAGGAAAAAAAAAACTCCGGGTTTACAAGTAGATAGATATGAGTTTTGTTTTCCATTTGAACTTTTAAAGTGTTTTTGTATGAATCGTGAGGTATTTTTTCTTATTTACTAACCTTGTCAATATGGGACTAAAAAAATAATGATGTTTTTGAGTCTTTAGTTGATATGTATAAGTAATAAATGGGTACTAAATTAAACTTTTTTATGACACGTCGTATGATTTGTAAATTTGATCTAAAAATTTGGTCAACATATTACTCTTTGTTGAAGATTAGACTTGAATTGAAACAAATGGTTTAAAAATAACAACTCACATAGCTACTAGCTACTAATTAAAAATAAATTAACAATCAAACAAAAATTGAAAAGTAAATAAGCACACATGGTGTTTTGAACCTAAGACCTCTTCATTAATTTTAAACAACAAAACCACCAGTTCTAGTTTAATTTCTTTGTCATTAAACCAAATTTTATAAATTTATACTCTTATGAAAACATATATAAATATACCATCCTAATAATTTTGGTGCCCCCAATTATTTTAGGCCCTGGACGGTCGCCCTGCCTGCACTGGGCCTGGGCCGGCCCTGCTGCTACCATACCTTTTCATAGGAATCTTTCTATAGGCTACATGAAGTGCATGGAGCACGAGTAATCAAATTGGGTTTGTTCGAAAACATTACTGTTTGTTTGACAAGATAGTATCTCTGTAATTTCAAAACTGCACACTCGCATATCAGTTGCAAATTTTGCTTATGAAATTCCAACCGATATAGTACCATTGTACAAGTCTAACCAACGGCCAGGCCTTAAAGATGCAGGACAACCACCACCAGCCTAAGATTTGCGGCACACATATTAATTTACAAGCACAGATTTCGAATTTACAAGCACATATGTCATAGACACAAGACTTACTTACCTGGAGGATATCAAAGGCTGCAAATTATATTGTATTTCAAGATGCATCTTGGTTAGTCTCTAGTGTTTAAATATCAGAAACATTATTGTTTGTGTGAAATCGTAAATACTAATGTAGTACATGAAAATTTAAGAATGTACATGTAAAATTCAAAATACTCATCTTCTAAATTCTAAAAAATTGAAATCAAATGAGCAAAAAATTCATAAATTGAGACATACCTTGGTTGGAGGATTCAAAACTTCAAAATCACCATCCATCAATAAAAAAAAATATTTTTATCTATGAGAGCTATTAGAGTTTTAACCGGAATGAACGTAGGATAAACAAAGAGTGATCGTAGGGTTTAATTATAGTGTTTGGGTTTATTGATAAATTTGAGTTTTATTATTAATTTCATTTTGTACTTAATAGTAATTATACAATAGGATATAATAGACAATTAACATTTAAAATTTAAATTGGGCGTAGAAATAGGTTATATTGGTTTAAATAAAATTTTCCTAATTAAAATCAATTTAATTAGTTACTGTTTGGGTTAATTACATAAACACCCTTTAAGGTTTACCGTGTTTTCACAAAACTCCTTCACGTTTGAAAAATTAGGCTAACCCCTCAATGTTGGCGTCAGTTGACTCCTCATTATAGCAGGATTTGTTACCTTTCTTATCTCCTCGTTATAGTAGGATTTGTTACCTTTCTTATTTCCTTGTATCATATATTTACGAAGCATTCCAAAACCCTAAATTAGCACATACGAACCAAGGTTATTGCTAGGAATGAGTTGGGGAAAGGGTAGTTGGGGCTTGTGGTCCGCAGTGAAAAAACTAAGGGAAGTTAGATGTTTGGATTCAAGGGAGAAGAAGATGGAGGAGGAGAAGATGTGGGATTCTGTCAAATATTTTTGTTTGTTTTAATGTTTTATTAATTTTTAATTTGATTTCTTTTTCTTTTTATCTATAAAGGTTTTTTTGTTGATTTTGTATGTAAGTAATTATAAGGGTAGATTTGTCCTATTAATATGACATTTTGACTGAAAGGGGCTATGTGAAAGTAAATTAAAACCTGAGGAACTGTTAGCATAGTGTTTCAAACTTGAATGAGTTTTGTAAAATCACGATAAACTTCCGGGAGTGTTACTATAATTAACCCACTGAAAACACCTATATATGCATGCATGTATGTTTTAATGTAAAAAACTTAATTTTCATCAAAATTTCTAACGAACAAAAGAAATGCAAAAATTGCAATATTAGGATAATCGACCATATCATAAAATGCGATATGGTCAGTGGCTTACTGTGAAAAGAAATGGTACAAATTAATATTAAATTTTAATCCAAGACCAGTTCAATTAAGTTGTAATTACAACCAAGTCTTTAGCTACTTCTAAAAATTAATCCAAGTCTTTACCTGCTTCAATTATCTAGAGGGAAAATCCAGGACCAGTTCATCATCAGTCTCTCTTGAGCTAATCTATAAATAGACGAGTGTCCCCATACATAATTTTCATCCATCTCAAAGCAACTGATCATCTAGTTAAGTACCAGTTCCAAGTCCTTGCTAATCTATAGGATAATCCCCCATACTATATATAGCTAGAGATGAAAGGAGTTCATTTCCCTGTAACTGCTGTTGCCCTTTTAGTATTAGCATTCGCCACCCTCCTTGCCTCTGCCTCTGATCCCAGTCCTCTTCAGGATTTTTGCGTAGCAATTAATAACACCGATTCTGCTGGTACGTATAATTTTATGTTTTAATTATGTAAATACAATTCATTAATTAAGATTGTTCTTCTGTTGTATAAATTAATTATATGTTTTTTTTGTGTCAAGTAAAATTTCATTCAGTAAATAAAGAGAGTACGTTGGAAATTGTTAGAACCCTAACTATATGATTTTGCATGGCTGATAGTTCATCATCCATGCATGTACAACACGGACGTACATAAAAAGATTAATTAATTTGTTTGTGTGTTCCATTGCGAGCAGTGTTCGTGAACGGGAAGTTCTGCAAGAACCCAAAACTTGCATCAGCAAACGATTTCTTCTCTGACAAGCTCCGGTACCCCGGAAACACATCGAATCCGGTCGGTTCAATTGTTACGGCGGCGAACGTGGATGATATACCCGGACTCAACACTCTCGGCATATCCTTTGCTCGCGTAGACTTTGCACCAAATGGCCTCAATCCTCCTCACACTCACCCTCGTGCCACGGAGATCCTCATAGTCTTGGAAGGTTCACTCTACGTCGGATTTGTCACATCCAATGCCGACGGCAATCGGCTGTTCACTAAGGTGTTGTACAAGGGAGATGTGTTTGTATTCCCAATCGGTCTCATTCACTTCCAACTCAATGTCGGAAAAACCAAGGCTTTGGCCATCGCCGGTCTCAGCAGCCAGAACCCGGGAGTGATCACCATTGCGAACGCAGTCTTTGGATCCAACCCTCCCATCAACCCTGATGTTTTGGCCAAGGCATTCCAGGTGGACGATAATGTGGTTAATAATCTTCAGAAACAGTTTTGGTACAATAACAGTTAATCAAAACGACTCACAAATTATGTGAAGTTTAATATTAAATAAATAAGAAGATCATGGTTTGATTTGCTTATGTAATGATGTACCAATCTTCCTATACAGCCAGTCTCCTTCCGACTCCGAGGGATGTTTTGAGAATAATTTTAATACAATAGTGATGTGTGTTATTTTATTGGGCAAAAGACAGTTTACTACCCTCATGTTTCGTGGTTTTCAACATTTAGTACATCAAGTTTTTTTCGTCCCAGAATCATACCTAAAGTGTAAATTTTGGGACAGTCTCATACATCCGTTAGTCAAACTGTTAAGTCTTCCGTTAACTATGACGTGGCGCCCATGTGGACAATGACTGGGCGTCACGTGTCATTTGACTGGGCGCCACGTGTCATTTAAAATATTTAATTAATTAATTAAATTTAAAAAAAAAAAAAAAAAAAAAAAAGAAGCAAACGCAGACAAGGAAGAAGAAGAAGAAGGCAGGGGGAAGGAAGAAGGAGGAGGAGAAGAAGAAGAAAACAAAAAAAAAAAAAATCTGCAAATGCAGATCTGGAAAACGCAGCGGGGGCGGGGGGGGGGGGGGGGGAAGGAAGGAGGAGGAGGAGGAGGAGGAGGAGGAGAAGAAAGAAAAAAAAAAAAAAAAAAAAAAATCTGCAAATGCAGATCTGGAAAACGCAGCAGAGGGGGGGTGGAAGGAAGGAGGAGGAGGAGAAGAAGAAAGAAAAAAAAAACGCAGCAACGGGGGGGGGGGGGGGGGGGGTGGAAGAAGGAGGAGGAGGAGGAGGAGAAGAAGAAGAAAGAAAAAAAAAAAAAAAAAAATCTGCAAATGCAGATCTGGAAAACGCAGCAGAGGGGGGGTGGAAGGAAGGAGGAGGAGGAGGAGGAGAAGAAGAAAGAAAAAAAAAAAAAAAATTCTGCAAATGCAGATCTGGAAAACGCAGCAGGGGGTGGAAGGAAGAAGGAGGAGGAGGAGGAGGAGGAGAAGAAGGAGGAGGAGAAGAAGAAGCTTGTGACACCGAAATACTATTCATTGGGCTATATATATATATATATATTTGAACAAACGATATTATCTATAATAAAGGGGGTTAGGTTTAGCCTCACAATGAATTAGCAATAATGTAGTTCAAATTCATCTTTTGGCGAGAATCGAACCTAAGACCTCTTACTTACAAGTGAAGAAGAATACCACTAGACCATAGTACTAATTGGCAGCAAAATTATATATTGTATATTGAAACACCAAATAATTGGATTCAGTCAAATTATTTATGTGCTTGAAAATTATACATTGTATATGAAAGTTGTTCCTCTCATTGAACTCTACAACCCTGTAAAATTTGATAATTTTTAGAGTTCGCCGGAAACCTTCACGCACGGCGGTGCATGGCCTGTGTGACTGAACCATATTTGATATGCATTTGGTGTAATTCACTTGTTTGAACCTAGTTAGTGATTGTTAGTCACTTGAATGATTTTCAGAAATGAGTTAGAAATTGAATTTGTGAACTACTAATGGCTTGATATCTTCGTAGGGTACGTAGGCAGTCTAACTAGAAGGTTATATGCAGCCATAATAAAATAAATGAGATAAATTTTTATTGAAAATTTTCTGAAAAGGAATTTGGTGATTATCCTCCGAAATAATTTTTGGGCCGATTTTAGTAGTTAGCTTCCGAATTAGAAATTTCGGGACGTTACACCCATCCCACCATGCACTTAGATAGACGAGCTTCGATTAAAATTGGATACCAAATCTACTACCCCCCCTCACTTCCCCTTCCTAATCGGCATCCTAGGCATGCTGGATCTCTATAGAGACCAAGTGTTGGGTATTTTACATATCCCTTAGCCTCACTCTCTACCACATATGATACTTTGTTCGTATATATTTGCAGGGGTTGTTGAAAGGGGACTTGGATCTGGTGTCTAATCTCATTTCGGATTTTAGCTTTCTTCGAGGATGTGAAAGCGGCGGTCTGGTTATGCAACTTGAGATTAGGGTTTTTTTTTGTTTGTTATTGTAGTCTTCGGGCCTAAGTTTGCGAGGGTCTCCTGTTATGTCTTGGGTTGCAGCTCTCATTTTGCTTGGGTCTTTTACCTTATATGTTGTTTGTTTATTGGGTTCCTTTTGGACCTTGTACTATTTTTTAATGTATTTTGACAAAAATAAAAAATAAAAAAATTCTTTTAATATCGCGTACGCTGTTTGACTAATGTTCTTTTTGGTACTAGTTTAATCAACAGGATCCTCTCCAGATCATTTTGGTGAGGATCCTAGAGATCCGTGAATCGTGTCCGTTCATTGTATATCGTGCGGTCAGTTTTTGTCAAGTACTGTTTGTGTTTAATTTTAAATAAAAATACTTAAAATAATTTATGACCGCACAATACAATAAACATACGCGATTGACAAATCCCCGGATCCTCACAAAGAGGATCCGGTCCTAGTTTAACTCATTTCCTCTTCATCTTCCTCATTTTATAAATAAGTATATTTTATATGCCTAATAGATAAACCTTTATTAAAGGTACCATTAACCGGATATTCTTCACTTCTTCTTCTTCTTTTTTTCAACCAAAATTATGTATAGTATATTGAGACACCAAATAATAGGACTCGGTCAAGTATTTATGTGCTTGAAAATTCTAACATAAGTAGCTTCTAATTTCAAGTGTTAAATGCATGGTTGATCGGCCTTTTTTATTCTTGTTTTGTAGTTTTTATTTCCGGCTCTCGAGATCGATTTAATTAGTTACTGAAAACACCTATATATGCATGCATGTTTTAGTGTAACAAATTTAATTTTCATCAAAATTTCTAACGAACAAAAGAAATGCAATACAATTTTTCAATTTTAAATTAATATTTAAATTACAATAATAAGGTAAAGAGTTCGAACCTGAGTGTAACGCAGCTTCAATTATTACAATAATCGATGACATGCAAAATGTTGTATGGTCAGTGGCTTATTGCAGAAGGAATTGGTACAAATTAATATTAAATTTTAATCCAAGACCAATTCAATAAGGAGTAACTACAACCAAGTCTCTAGCTGCTTCTAAAATAATCCAAGCCTTTACCTGCTTCTAAATATTAATCCAAGTCTTTACCTGCTTCGATTATCCACAAGGAAAATGCAAGACCAGTTCATCATCAGTCTCTCTTGCTAATCTATAAATACAGAAGTGTCCCCATGCTTAATTTTCATCCATCTCGAAGCAACTCCTCATCTAGTTGAGTACAAGTTCCAAGTGCTTGCTAATCCCCTACAGACTATAGCCAGCGATGAAGGGAGTTCATTTCCCTGTAACTGCTGCTGCCCTGTCAGTATTAGCATTCGCCGCCCTCCTTGCCTCTGCCTCTGATCCCGATCCTCTTCAGGACTTTTGTGTAGCAATTAATAACACCGATTCTGCTGGTACGTATACTTATATGTTTTAATTATGTAAAAACAATATCCTTAATTAAGATTCCATTCAGTACAGAGAGTACGTAGGAAATAGCAAGGCCTAAACCCTAACTATATGATTTTGCATGGCTGATGGCTCATCATCCATGCATGTTCAACACCTACGTACATAAACAAAATTAATTTGCTTGTGTGTATCATTGCGAGCAGTGTTTGTGAACGGGAAGTTCTGCAAGGACCCAAAACTTGCATCAGCAAACGATTTCTTCTCTGACAAGCTCCGGTACCCCGGAAACACATCGAATCCGGTCGGTTCAATTGTTACGGCGGCGAACGTGGATGATATACCCGGACTCAACACTCTCGGCATATCCTTTGCTCGCGTAGACTTTGCACCAAATGGCCTCAATCCTCCTCACACTCACCCTCGTGCCACGGAGATCCTCATAGTCTTGGAAGGCTTGTTAAAGTCCCACATCGGTGGGGTGAAGAAAATATGGAGGGTTTAAATAGTATTACCCCACTCTAACTAACACTGATGCCTTTTGTGGTAAAACCCCACACCTGACGGATTGGGCAGGTAGTTAAGTTGGGGACAATATCGGTGTCGTTAGAGTGGGACGGGCCCTGCAATCCAAAAATTCCAACATGGTATCAGAGCCCACGGTTGCGGGCCCGTGCAAGCCAACGAGCTTGTGTGTGCAAGCCAATGAGCTTGTCACCACCCAGAAGGAAACAAGTCTGAGCTCTTAATATAGAGACGACCGCTGAATTCCAATTGAAAACAAATGGGCCCAATGTGAGCCGACCTCTGAGTTTCAATTACCGATGTGGATCTCCACGTGTGAACCACTAAATGAGGTTACACGTGAGGGGGAGTGTTAAAGTCCCACATCGGTGGGGTGAAGAAAATATGGAGGGTTTAAATAGTATTACCCCACTCTAACTAACACTGAGGCCTTTTGTGGTAAAACCCCACACCTGACGGATTGGGCAGGTAGTTAAGTTGGGGACAGTATCGGTGTCGTTAGAGTGGGACGGGCCCGGCGATCCAAAAATTCCAACAAGGCTCACTCTACGTCGGATTTGTCACATCCAATATTCCTGGCGACGGCAATCGGCTGTTCACCAAAGTGTTGTACAAGGGAGATGTGTTTGTATTCCCAATCGGTCTCATTCACTTCCAACTCAATGTCGGAAAAACCAATGCTTTGGCCATCGCCGGTCTCAGCAGCCAGAACCCGGGAGTGATCACCATTGCGAACGCAGTCTTCGGATCCAACCCTCCCATCAACCCTGATGTTTTGGCCAAGGCATTCCAGGTGGACGATAATGTAGTTAATAATCTTCAGAAACAGTTTTGGTACAATAACAGTTAATCAAAACGACTCACAAATTATGTGAAGTCTAATATTAAATAAATAAGAAGATCATGGTTTGATTTGCTTACGTAATGATGTACCAATCTTCCTATACAGCCAGTCTCCTTTCGACTCCGAGGGATGTTTTGAGAATAATTTTAATACAACAGTGATGTGGTTATTTATCCCTAAATCTCCTACTTGGAAGTTTTTTTTTTTTGGGTTGAGCTCTCACTTGCAGTTTGAACAATCGAAAAATGAACATAAATAAATATAGGGGTTTTTGAACATTAATCCTTGCAAAAGATTAAAATTTAAAAAAAAAAACCTAGTGCTAGATTACATATTCAATTTAATCCCTTGAAGTGTATTTTTATCAAAATTTACATTCAATTTTTGTTATTTAATGTGTATTTTTATTTAATCTGTGAGATCCCACATCGCCCAGGGGAGTGATCCTTATATGTATATTCCCATCCCTACCTAGCGCGAGGCCTTTTGGGAGCTCATTGGCTTCGGGTTCCATGGGAACTCCGAAGTTAAGCGAGTAGCGTGCGAGAGCACTCCCATGATGGGTGACCCACTGGGAAGTTCTCGTGTGAGTTCCCAAAAACAAAACCGTGAGGGCGTAGTCGGGGCCCAAAGCGGACAATATCGTGCTACGGTAGTGGAGCGGGCCCGGGAAGTGGTCCACCCCGGGCCGGGATGTGACAATTTGGTATCAGAGCCTAACCCTGGTCGTGGTGTGCCGACGAGGACGTCGGGCCCCTAAGGGGGGTGGATTGTGAGATCCCACATCGCCCAGGGGAGTGATCCTTATATGTATATTCCCATCCCTACCTAGCGCGAGACCTTTTGGGAGCTCACTGGCTTCGGGTTCCATGGGAACTCCGAAGTTAAGCGAGTAGCGTGCGAGAGCACTCCCATGATGGGTGACCCACTGGGAAGTTCTCGTGTGAGTTCCCAAAAACAAAACCGTGAGGGCGTAGTCGGGGCCCAAAGCGAACAATATCGTGCTACGGTAGTGGAGCGGGCCCGGGAAGTGGTCCACCCCGGGCCGGGATGTGACATAATCTCTCCACATTAAATTTTAATTTTATTAATATGCACATATTTAGTTTTTAATTATAAATGAACTTAAATGAGAAAATATTAAAAGAAATTTGTAATACAAAAATATATAAATACATTAGTGTATAGAAATGACTGTGCTGAAATATATAAAATTGACTTTTTGTACCAAAATATTTGTACCTACATGATTGTACCGAAATATATTATAATGAACCTAAATGTATGTACTGAAATGTATTATATCGAATTAATGTGCCTAAATGTCAATACTGAAATGTATGTGCCGAAATATACGTACCTAAATGTCAATACCGAAATGTATGTACCGAAATGCATTATATTGACCGAAATGCATTATATTGAATCAATGTACCTATATGTTTGTACCAAGGAACAAAATATCGATAATATCGCCGATATATCGGCGATATTATCGTTTTTTCGGGGTCCCTATATTTTTTTAACTATCCAAATGGTTTTCGTGATAATATCGCGATATTATCGATAATATCGTTAATATCACGATATTATCGCAATATCGCGATATTAGCCATGAGCTGGCACCCTAATAAAGGTCACCAAACTAGGCCATGAGCCTGATCGCTCATTGACCCCGTCCAGGTGAGGTAAGTAAGTTGTAATGTCGCTTCTCACTCCTTTTTATATAGCACCTGCTCTCTTCTCTTACTTTACTCTAGCCGATGTGGGACTCGTGCGCATCTTGTCCATTAAGTTGCTTACTTCTTGGGGATAGTTCTCACATCCCATTGACTATCCTGATAGTTCTCCAACGGTCATTTTCTCCTTTCTCTGTGTATATTTTGTCTAGTCATAACTGTAGACATCGAAATTTCGTGAAATAAATGTTGACCAAAAATTAAAATTTCAACGCTCATGTATCACATAAATTTTATACATAGCATGTGAATCAACGAAAAATCAAAATAATTCAGAAAAGTCATCAAACAGGACACATGTCAACGCCTGGCAGAAGTGACTTATTTCATCTGATTATTAAAACCCAAAAATCAAGTTTTGGAATTCTATAAATAGGAAGCCATTTCATTCATTTCAATTCACCAATTCACATTACACAAAAGCGTTGAAGCTCTGAAACTCCAAACGCTCTCAAGCAAATCCCGAAGAATCAACGAAGTTCTGTCCGTTCTTCATCAAAGATCAAGCCCCAAGGCTCCTCGAAGTTCTGTCCGTTCTTCATCAAAGATCAAGCCCCAAGGCTCCCTCGAAGTTCTGTCCGCTCTTCATCAAAGTTCAAAGCCCCAAGGCTCCTCGAAGTTCTGTCCGTTCTTCATCAAAGATCAAGCCCCAAGGCTCCTCGAAGTTCTGTACGTTCTTCATCAAAGCACAAGCCCCAAAGCCCTCGAAGATCCGTTCAACCACGTTCTTCATCAAAGCACAAAGCCCCAAAGCCTTTGAAGATCCGCTCATCCACCTTCAAGATCAAGCCTCAAAAGCCCTTGAAGAACAGTTCATCGTTCATCGTTCATCGTTCATCCACCTTCAAGATCAAGCCTCAAAAGCCCTTGAAGATCCGTTCATCCACCTCAAAGCACAAAGCCCCAAAGCCCTTCGAAGATCCGTTCATCCACTTTCAAGATCAAGCCTCAAAAGCCCTTGAAGATCCGTTCATCCACCTTCAAGATCAAGCCTCAAAAGCCCTTGAAGATCCGTTCATCCACCTTCAAGATCAAGCCTCAAAAGCCCTTGAAGATCCGTTCATCCACCTCGAAGATCAAGCCTCAAAAGCCCTTCGAAGCATCGTTCATCCATCCTCGAAGATCAAGCCCAAAAGCCCTTCGAAGATCCGTTCATCCACCTTCAAGATCAAGCCTCAAAAGCCCTTGAAGATCCGTTCATCCACCTCGAAGATCAAGCCTCAAAAGCCCTTGAAGATTTGTTCATCCATCTTCAAAGATCAAGCCCAAAAGCCCTTTGAAGATCCGTTCAACAAATCCACACATCCTCGTTCATCAAGATCAAGCCCTCCAAAGGCCCTTGAAGAACTGTTCATCCAAAGATCAAGCCCCGACGGCCCTTCGGATCAACAACCAATCCACCAAATCAAGTTCTTACGGAGATAGAATCAGAGGCAAATTTTCAAAGAGATTGTAACCCAAAATCATCAAATACAAATATTACTTTGTACACGTTGGTTCTTGTCGCGTTTCGTTTCAGGAAAAATTCGTGTTTACAAATTTGGCACGCCCAGTGGGACAATCTCTACCTCTCATCTCTTTCTCCATTCAAGAAAATCAAATCACACTCCAAAAGCAATGGCATCAAAGGAAGGCCAAGCCGTTCTTACAACCATCGAAGCTTCCTCCATTGAACAAAAGCTGGCTCAAATGAGGGAAACAGTTGCAAGGCTCACAAAGAAAGCAGAAGAGCAAAACTTGCAAGTCACCGTTCTCGCAACCGCCAAAGGAAGGAATTTGAGCACTTCCGCCACGAACGGAGCATCCATTGGCGCCACAACCACTCCTCAACGTGCCGCTACAAAGTTTGTGCCGTCAAGGGAGCAAGGTGAACATCACAAACGTGAGCCTGTCATCAACCTAACCTCGCTAAGGGCACCTAAGCATGCTGCTGAAGGAAAGCCACGTATGTTGGTTGCACAAGTCATGACCATCGGCGTGATTTCAGTTGAAGAGCAGTTGGCCCAGATGAACGAAACGATCGCAAAGCTCACACGTACCGTGGAAGAGAAAGACTTGCAGATCACCGCACTCACCAACAGATTGGGAGCAAAACACGAGGAAGGAGACGGCTCTGGCATAAAGAAAGAGGCCGACGAAGAAGAAGAAGAGCCTCCGGTAGAGAAGCCTGAAGAGAAGCAGGAGCCAGACCAACCGGCGGCACTTCTGGGAGCTCTTTCTATCCCGCAGCTGCAGGAGATGATCGCCAACACCATCAAGGCGCAGTACGAAGGGAGCTCCTATACCTCCATGTTGTACTCAAAGCCTTACTCCAAGACGATCGACGCCTTGAGGATGCCAAGGGGCTACCAACCGCCGAAGTTCATGCAGTTCGATGGCAAAGGCAACCCGAAGCAACACGTCGCCCATTTCGTGGAAACTTGCAACAACGCAGGGACGGAAGGTGACTACCTCGCCAAGCAGTTTGTGCGCTCACTGAAAGGGAATGCATTCGAGTGGTACACAGACCTGGAGCCCGAATCCATCAACAGCTGGGAGCAATTGGAGAAGAAATTCCTCAACCGCTTCTACAGCACCCGCCGCACCGTGAGCATGCTGGAGCTGACGAACACAAAGCAGTGGAGGGACGAGCCGGTGATGGACTACATCAACCGATGGCGCAACCTTAGCCTCGACTGCAAAGACAGGCTCTCGGAGATTTCAGCAATCGAGATGTGCGTCCAGGGCATGCATTGGAGTTTGCACTACATCCTCCAAGGCATCAAACCACGTTCCTTCGAAGAGCTGGCCACCCGTGCCCACGACATGGAGCTAAGCATCGCCCACCATGGGAAGAAGGAGCCGATCACTGATTTCAAGGTGTTCACTCCAAAGGTAGACAAGACTGGGAGAGAGCCCGCCAAAGAAGCTCTTACCATCAACACTACCCCCATCAAAACCTCTTCTGCTCCCGTCAAAATCTCTACACGAGGCAAGACGATTCAAACCGAAGCTTTTCATGATCAAGAGATGCGTAGACGCACTTTGAGGGAACTTGAGGAGAAGACTTATCCATTCCCCGACTCTGATGTGGTTGCCATGTTGGAAGACTTGCTTGACAATAAGGTGATCGACCTACCTGAGTGTAGACGGCCGGAAGAGATGAATCGTACTGACAGCCCAAGGTACTGCAAATTCCATCGCTTCATCAGTCATCCGACGGAAAAATGCTTTATGCTGAAAGATCTCATCGTGAAGCTGGCTCAGAAAGGAATCATCGAGCTAGATCTTGACGAAGTGGTGAAGTCAAATTATACCACCGTCACTTTTGGCTCTGTCGGCTCAAAATCTTCACCTCAACTGCTGGGGGCATGCTCGAAAACCATGTCAGTCAAGTCAAGTGAAGTTGAAGGATGGACTCATGTCACTCCGAAGAAACTGCACAAGAAACATACATCTCCTCCGCAAGGTCGCCAATCGGAAAGGGGGCAAAGCAGCTCTCGTCAACCTCCAAAGCTACATGAAAGTGTTGAGGATGATGAAATTGCTACACGAAGATCGTCTGTTGCCATCACAATGCGTGATTTCTTCCCCGAAGACTTCTTCAAACACTCGGTCAAGGCTCCTTGCTATGAAGATTGCGAGGATCACCTTCCCTACACCGCTTGAGAAATCAACAAAACGCTCCTGGTCTGCACGAGCTGAAACTGCAAACGACACCACACTCCTTGCCTGCACGAGTTGAAACTGCACACGGCACCAAAAAAATGCTCCTCGTTCGCACGAGCCTAAAAGGCGACAACCAACGCTCCTGGTCTGCACGAGCATAAAAGGCGACACACAAACACTCCTTGCCTGCACGAGTTGAAACTGCACACGGCACCAAATTGCTCCTTGCCTGCATGAGTTGAAACTGCACACGGCACCAAAATGCTCCTCGTCCGCACGAGCCTAAAAAGGCGACACCAATTGCTCCTTGCCTGCATGAGTTGAAACTGCATACGGTACCAAAACGCTCCTTGTCCGCATGAGCATAAAAGGTGACACATCAAAACACTCCTTGCCTGCACGAGCTGAAACTGCAAACGGCGCCAAAAAAATATATGTATTTGAACTACGTTTTGACTTGATCTTTTCTTTTTGGAAGGGTACGTAGGCAGCTCGAACATTCAACTTTGAGTTCAGTCACATCAAAATAAAAAAAATAAGGTTTTATTACAAAAAAAAAAATTTTACAAGTTGTTAAATAAAATATAAAAAAAAAAAAAAAGGGTTGCTGCAATCCAGCCCAAACCCATCAAGAAGCCAAACCTACAGGCCCAATCCTGGGTCAAGCCCAGCCGTGCACACACCCAGGCCCAAAAAAAAAAAAAAAAAAAGAGGAGCCGCAAGCCCAAAAGGGGGCAGCCCAGCAGCAGAAGCACCCAGAGACAGGTTCGGCATCGAGCCCAGGCCCATCTTCTCGTCTCCACACCAGCTCCAAGTCGCCAGGCCCAGGCCGTGCTCTCAAAACCCACAGCCTAAATCCATATGGGACTTTCCCAAATCTCAGCCACTCTGAGGGAGCCTCTTTCCTCTCGATTTGTTTTTTCGCTTTGCACTTCCGATCCCGAATGACCGCGGAGGTTCTCTTGCAGCCAAACGGCGTCGTCGCGAACGGCGACCTGAACGCAATCCCTACCAACAACGCCACCGCCGCTAAGAAGTCGAGGGAGAGCGAGCGACGCCGTCGCAGGAGAAAGCAAAAGAAGAACAACAAGGTCGCTCAGGCGCCGGATTCCAGTACCGGCGAGACCGACGATTCGATCCTCTCACCTCAGCCTGCTCTCGTTTTCTCTCGGTCGGAGCTCCGCAAAGCCTTCAAAGGAAATGGTTCGGAATCAAGGTTCAAGGTGCTGGGATCAGGAAAAATTGCAAAACTCCAGGGGAAATGGTAGATTTGCAAAACCTGCAGAGGAAGTGGTAAATCTGCTCTCGTCTGCTTTCATCTTCCCCCGCGAAGCACTCAAGCTCGGCTCAGAAATCATCCTTCCTCCACGGCTGCGTCAAGCTCTCCACTTCATCTCCTCCGATCGCCTCTTCCAGGACACCCCCTTCCTCCATGGCTGCAGCCTCAAGCTTCGGGTGTCCCTCACCTTCTCACATCGCCATCGCCATCGCCACCAAAATGACGCCGTCGCTGTCGCAGAAGGAGAGGAAGCAGAACGGTGATGTCGTGGTCTTGGTCACTGGTGTATGGGCTGATGCTGGTTGGGCTGGGCCTGATTTCGCTCTTCACCAGTCTCATGGCATCTGATCTCGAGTGGTACACCCAGCACTTGTAGCCCGACGGTTTACTCGCAGATGTTTAAAGGCGGTGTGCCCCAAGTCGTATAGCTACGCCTATGACGATGCTACGAGTACGTTGACGTGCACGGGTGCTGATTATGCGATGACGTTGAAAGGTTGACCAGCCGAGGCAAGTATTGAGGACGGTCGGGCTCCCTAAAGCTTGCAGGACAATGAAGTTCATGGCTGGGCTTTTGACGTCGGTGTTGATCGACGGTTGGTAGAGCTTTTGATGGGCAGAGAGAGAGAAGCTCGTTGAAGAGGTCGACGATGACCTTGATCCCGGAACCCAGCTGCCTCCTCCTTCCTTCAAATCCGCCATACTCCTGCAGCCTACCAACTTCTAGCACCGTCCTTCTCATCATCTCCATCTTCGCACCTCCGCTGCCAACAACCTCAAACGACCGCCGTCAAACGACTAGCCGGTCGTGAAGCTCTTCTGCTCCACCATTGCTGACATCTCCGCTGCAACTCCTCCACTTCAAGCTTGACACCATTGCTGTTGGGCCCAATCATCGACGGTAGGCAGTGCGACGGAAGGCAGTGCAGTGGTTGTGCTTGATGGTTGTGCTCAGTGGTTATGCTTGATGGCTGTGCTCAGTGACCGCTGTCAAACGACTAGCCGGTAAGCTCCAGCAGCTTCAACAGCTTGGTGGTTGTGCTCAGTGGTTGTGCTCAGTGGCTGTGCTCAGTGACCGCTGTCAAACGACTAGCCGGTCGGCTCCAGCAGCTTCAACAGCTTGGTGGTTGTGCTCAGTGGCTGAGCTCAGTGACCGCTGTCAAACGACTAGCCGGTCAGCTCCAGCAGCTTCAACAGCACATGCAGCTCCTCCTGGGTTTTCACCCACAAATCCAATCTTGCAGAGCACCATATATAAAAGAAAAAAATGGTGGAGCCTCAATGCTTCTCAGTCGTTTGATCGACGCCACAGCTCCACCATCTTCAGTGTTACGTCACAGGAAAGCAAAGGAAAGGAAGCAAAGGAAAAGAGATGCACGGCACCTAAAAAAGCAAAAGAAAAGAGATGGGCGGAAAGTAAAAAAAAAAAAAAAAAACACAATGATGATGCATTTGGCACCATCTGGAAGAAAAGAAAATAAAAAATAAAAAAAATAAAAAAACAAAAGAAAATGATGGTGTCTGTGCCACTTACAGAAAAAACAAAGCAAAAAAAGAATGATGGGTGCGTGGGCACCAACCAGCAGAAAAAAAAAAAAAAAAAAAAAAAAAAAAAAAAAAAAAAAAAATGATGATGATAGTTTTTTTTTGAGTGTTGGATGTCGGCAATGCATATATGAATAAATAAAAAAAATAAAATATGCATGAATAAGGTTTGTGTTTGGTGTGTATATGCATGCATGTATACTTATATATGTGTATATATAGACATCGAATGAAATAAAATAAATCTTATTGACATCTCTGAAAATTTACATTTTTTTACATGAGAAGAAAAAAAAAAAAAAAAGGAATGTGCAAACAAGCCTTCATTGGCCAGGTGGCGCCTCATTACTCGGCGGAACCCCAGGAGGCGCTGGAAGTTGATTATTTTGAGCCTCAACACTCGGCGAAGCTCCAGAAGACGAAGGCCTTAAATGCCTTTGAAACAAACCCACAAACCTCTGATGATCACTTAAAGACTGACCATCGGAGTCCTGCAGCTTGTCAAGTTTTCTCTTCATGTTTGTAGAATAGTTATGTGCAAGTCGGTGCAACTGTCTATTCTCATGCCTGAGCCCTCTGATCTCTTGTTGGAGACTTATCACTTCAGCCGCCAATGATTCAACTTGGCGGGTTCGAGCAAATAGGCGCTGGGCCATATTGGAAACAGAAGCCGCGCACTGGACACTGAAAGCCAGAGAATCCTTAACGGCCAACTCATCGGACCGCCCGGCGAGTAATCTGTTATCTTTGGGAGTGGACATATTCCTGGCCACCACCGCAGCAGTCATATCATTCTTCATTACAGAGTCCCCAATGGTGAGAGGACCAGAAGGGGATAAGAGAAATGGACGCCATATATTGTCTTGAGGAGACGCAGATGCCTCTCCACTAATATTCAAGTCAAGACGATGATCAGATGGGCAAGCCATTTGTGAAAATAATGAAGGAAGGAGAGGTCGGGTGAAATCAAATTCTCAGAAATACAAAAGAGGGGATTCTTTGCAAGAAACAACTCTCTAAGCATGCTTTTAGCACGCCATCGACACCTCCATAAAAGAAGAAGCAACAGAGGCGCCGGTCCAAAAATCGAAGAGGCACCTCTCCCCGAATATCAAAAGTCGGGCCGTTTGTTCAAAAATCGAAGAGACACCACTCTCCAGACCTCGAGAATCAGATTTCCCTGGATCCAGCTAACCTACCATTACCCATAAGGGTAAAGGAGCAGCACCACTGCTTGATAACTGGGAAAGCTCGATGCGTGTCAACTTCCATGCCGCGTGGCAAAGTAAAAGGCCCAACCTTTCCTCACATCCAAGAAAATATCACCAGCAGGATTACTTTCTCGAGAATCGAAGAGGCGCCACTCTCCTAAACTCGAGAGCCAGACCGCCAGCACGATGACTCTCTCTCAAGAATCGAAGAGGCAAAGGGAGTCACGGGTGCAAAAAGCAAAGAGACGCCGCTCCACGCATCTCGAAATATCAGCTTTTCCAAAAGTTGTCGGCACATTTCACACGCAACCTCAGCTTTGCGTAAATCACGGGTAACTTTGTCAAAAGATTTCTGACAAAAGGAAGACACGTGAATCTTACTGTTTCAATTACCCAACAGCTACCGACAAGGGTAAAGGAATAGTGCCACTGTTTGCTGTAAAAAAAAAAAATCCCTACATAGGTCGACGCTCGTCTTCATGACAAAGCAGACCTGCAAACATGCCCAACTCTTCCTCACTTCCGAGGGTAACGCTCCCAGCAAAACCCCAACAAAGCTTTCTCAAAATGCTTGGCTCTCTTCCTCCCGAGAATACCTCTGCAAACAAATCAAACCAGAGCAAAAGTATCTCATATCAGCAGGGTCGAAAGCAAGAGTATCTCATATCATGCTTTCTCCCATCCTTTTTCTTTGTCCTCCCTCTTCACTACAGGACAAAGAGAAGGAGAGCAATCGGGCGGCGCTAGGAACCAAGTTTTTTGGTCAGGAACGGACTGCCTAGAAATCCGTCCCTGATTGCTTACTTAGCTTTGCTCCCGAGTACTCATCCACATCGGCTTGGGGAACAGACAAGGCGAGCGACAATGAAGCATCAACCTTGCTGATTCATCCCCTAACTACAGGATAAGGAGAAGCAAAGTGATCAGCCGGCGTTTACCTTCCCAGTTGGAACGGATTGTTGAGAAATCCTTCCCTGATTGCTTACCTGGCCTTGCTCTCGAGTACTCATCTGCCTGGAGAACAGATAAGACGAGCGACAATGAAGCATCAATCTTGGGGATCATCAGTAAGCGCAACAACTGCACGTGCTGATTCATCCTCTAACCCTCTTCAACATGAATTGGGGAGATCGAACAAAGAAACAGACCATTACCTCCATCTCGTGTCTGCTTGCCGGATGCCCAAATCCTGAAGCCGCTCGTGGTCCCGTTTCCATTCATCAAGATCAAGCCTCAACGGCCCTTGAAGAAATCACAAGCCCAATTCAAGATCAAGTGTCCACCACCCTTGAATCGAGCCCAACTCCAGGTAAAAGGAGTAAATTCAGACATTTGTAGCAAGTCTACCAGAAGAAGCCTCCTAGCCCAGTTCAAGATTAAATCTGTGGAAAACGACTTCTTCGAAAGCAAAGGTATCTCATATCATCAGGGTTCAAAGCAAAGCTATCTCATAGCATGCAATCTCCCTGTCCTTTCCTTTGTCCCTACTCTTATCTGCAAGACAAGGATAAAGAAAAGCAATATGTCGAAACCTCCACTCAAACCTCCAGGAAGATACCACATCTGCCTGAAGAACAGATAAGGCAGACAGGTGAAGCTAGTACATTGAAGCATGTGGAGACAAGCGCAACCAATATATATGTGTTGGTTCATCCGTTACTGCTTCAAAAGCAAACGTATCTCATATCATCAAGGTCGAAAGCAAAGGTATTTCATATCATGCTTTTCCCTTTTCTTTCCTTTACCCTTGCTCTTACCTGCAAGATATGGAGAAAGAAAGCAATCAGTCAGAACCTGAAATCAAACGTCCGATCTGGAACTGATTGCCCGGAACCTTTGCCTGGTTGCTTACCGAGCCTTGCTCTCAAGTACTCATCTTCAAGTGCTTTGACGGACCATTTAAATGCAAAGGTTGCGCACCACTTCTGCTATGCAAAAAGATTGAAGCAGAAGGTTCAACGACGAGCTGGAACAGATCACTATAGCATGACGCCCTCGTCTGCAGAATCGCATGATCCATCCGGAGGAAACCAGAAAATCCTTCAAACCCAGTTCAAGATCAAAGCTGTGGAAAGTCAACAAGCACAACAAAGCACGTGTCGATTCGTCGGCCACTTCGTTGAAAGCAAGAGTATCTCATATCGTCTCTCTTCCCTCTCCTTTTCTTTGTCCTCGTTGCTAAATGAGAGACAAGTAGAAGGAGAATGATCAACCGGAACCCGAGATCTCCTAGCTCGGCGACTTGAGGAACTCCTACTATATGGTTTGCGTAGTACCTGACCAAGCCCGAAACCACAAAAATTTGCAGTTCATTCGAGATTCACGCCTCTACGGCCCTTGAAGAAACTTGCAACACAAAAAAATCAAGATTCACGCCTCTACGGCCCTTGAAGAAATTTGCAGTCCAAGGTCAAGCCCTCAGGCCCCTTGGAGAAATTTGCAGCACAAAAATCAAGATTCAAGCCTCTACGGCCCTTGAAGAAATTTCCAGTCCAATTCAAGATCAAGCCCCGACGGCCCTTGGATTGACATCTACATTAAGAAACTTCAAAACACATCGCCTACAAGTGACAAGCACAAGTATGCGACGCGCCTTGAAGTGGGGGCATTTGTAGACATCGAAATTTCGTGAAATAAATGTTGACCAAAAATTAAAATTTCAACGCTCATGTATCACATAAATTTTATACATAGCATGTGAATCAACGAAAAATCAAAATAATTCAGAAAAGTCATCAAACAGGACACATGTCAACGCCTGGCAGAAGTGACTTATTTCATCTGATTATTAAAACCCAAAAATCAAGTTTTGGAATTCTATAAATAGGAAGCCATTTCATTCATTTCAATTCACCAATTCACATTACACAAAAGCGTTGAAGCTCTGAAACTCCAAACGCTCTCAAGCAAATCCCGAAGAATCAACGAAGTTCTGTCCGTTCTTCATCAAAGATCAAGCCCCAAGGCTCCTCGAAGTTCTGTCCGTTCTTCATCAAAGATCAAGCCCCAAGGCTCCCTCGAAGTTCTGTCCGCTCTTCATCAAAGTTCAAAGCCCCAAGGCTCCTCGAAGTTCTGTCCGTTCTTCATCAAAGATCAAGCCCCAAGGCTCCTCGAAGTTCTGTACGTTCTTCATCAAAGCACAAGCCCCAAAGCCCTCGAAGATCCGTTCAACCACGTTCTTCATCAAAGCACAAAGCCCCAAAGCCTTTGAAGATCCGCTCATCCACCTTCAAGATCAAGCCTCAAAAGCCCTTGAAGAACAGTTCATCGTTCATCGTTCATCGTTCATCCACCTTCAAGATCAAGCCTCAAAAGCCCTTGAAGATCCGTTCATCCACCTCAAAGCACAAAGCCCCAAAGCCCTTCGAAGATCCGTTCATCCACTTTCAAGATCAAGCCTCAAAAGCCCTTGAAGATCCGTTCATCCACCTTCAAGATCAAGCCTCAAAAGCCCTTGAAGATCCGTTCATCCACCTTCAAGATCAAGCCTCAAAAGCCCTTGAAGATCCGTTCATCCACCTCGAAGATCAAGCCTCAAAAGCCCTTCGAAGCATCGTTCATCCATCCTCGAAGATCAAGCCCAAAAGCCCTTCGAAGATCCGTTCATCCACCTTCAAGATCAAGCCTCAAAAGCCCTTGAAGATCCGTTCATCCACCTCGAAGATCAAGCCTCAAAAGCCCTTGAAGATTTGTTCATCCATCTTCAAAGATCAAGCCCAAAAGCCCTTTGAAGATCCGTTCAACAAATCCACACATCCTCGTTCATCAAGATCAAGCCCTCCAAAGGCCCTTGAAGAACTGTTCATCCAAAGATCAAGCCCCGACGGCCCTTCGGATCAACAACCAATCCACCAAATCAAGTTCTTACGGAGATAGAATCAGAGGCAAATTTTCAAAGAGATTGTAACCCAAAATCATCAAATACAAATATTACTTTGTACACGTTGGTTCTTGTCGCGTTTCGTTTCAGGAAAAATTCGTGTTTACAATAACACCAAGTGCAGGTTTTAACATTGTAAGCTCCTCTCTCTCTCTCTCTCTCTCTCTCTCTCTCTCTCTATAAGTGGTTTTCAGAACTTGATGGTTTTGGCTTGTAGTGGGGTTCCGCAGAGAAAAAAAAGGATGCCCCAGATTGGATAAACCACGGCGGAGACTTGTACAACCGAAGATATGCCAACAGGGAGAAGAAGATAAGCCCTGCGACAGTTTCCAATCTCAGTTTGAAGTGGAAATTCTACGCAGGTGGTGACATAACTGTAACACCAGCCATTTTCGATGGCACACTCTACTTCCCTAGCTGGAATGGATACCTCTACGCTGTTAAGGCCTCCGACGGATCCCTTGTTTGGAAGAAGAATGTGCAGAAGCTGACTGGCTTTAACAACACCGGTTTCATACTCAATGTCAACTCTACAGTAACAAGATCGACCCCAACCGTCGCCGGCGATCTGCTCATTTGTGGAATCTATGGACTTGCTTTTGTTATTGCTGTCAAAAGGTCGAACGGGAAGCTTGTCTGGTCTACCAGGCTTGATAACCACACCAGAGCTTTCATCACCATGTCTGGAACCTATTACAAAGGGTTAGTCAAACTTAATCTACCGAACTTTTTTTTTTCATTAGTGATCCTTCTCCTATTACAAAGGGTTAGTCAAACTTAATCTACCAAACCTATTACAAAGGGTTAGTCAAACTTAATCTACCTATTACAAAAGTAATCTTTCTCCTCCTTCAAATATTCCGATAATGAGCCTATTATGCGACATTTTCATGACATGAAACCTCGCCGGCAACAATTGTAATTTATTTGTATTGATTAATTATGGAAGACATTACTATATAAAAAGATTCAGTTGTTGTCATTTTTCTTTAACCTTGCATTCGTTTAAGTTCGCCCCTCCCCCCGAGAAATCCTGGCTTCGCCACTGGTGATAAGTGTGTGGGATTTATGCACTCAACTGTCACAAGCTGGGAGACCCCATTGGATTATAATATGGGATACAAATTAATAAGCCTTCATTGAATCACCAAGATGAAATTTAATATAGAGTTGCACAGAGCTCTCATGTAACAATACTTTCTCTCATGGTCTATCATCTATGTGCAAGATTTAGAGCTTAATTCTTTTTGTTATAAGATGATTTTAGTGCAAAGTTGGCCAATTCAAACAATATGAAATATCGATATTGGTTTTCTTTAAAATGCATGTTTGCAAATGAACGTGATAAAAATTGGATTAGTGTAGTCAAGACGTAAAATTGTGCAAGCATACAAGAAACACAAGTATTTATATGGTTCATTCAATTCAACCCAAGTTTCAAGCTACGTCCATGTCTTTTTATTTTGTATTTCATTACTGTGAGAGGGATACATTTAGAAGAAAATTAAGAGTTTTTTCTCCAATCGATTAATAGATAACAAAATTAAAAGAGAATTGGCAAATGGCACAGAACATGCCTTTCAAAGTATGACTTCTAATTATAGACTTGCATAGACCGTATAGAATTACTACATATTTTCTACACTCACAATGTTTGTCAGCTCGCTATATAATCAACTTGATAATGTTAAATCCATCATGCAATGCATTTCCTTCCAATTTTTTGTAATAAACTAATAGATAATTGACTAAATAAACATCATGCAAAGTTTCAATAAAAATTTCCAAGTTTTTCTTACAATTTCCGTGGTTTCCATATAATTTTTATCGATATCGATATTATCCCGATATTTCCATCGATATTTCCGTGTTTTCGGACTACCGATATTTCCGATATTACCGATATTTAATACCTTGGTTTGTACCGATGGATATACCGAAATATTCAAATGTATTAATGTACAAGAACATACAAAATTGTTATCGGAATATATATTATAAAAAAGTTAGTTACCTAAATGTAGACAATAAAATATATTATGATGAACTAAATAAGAATTAAATTTAAATGTAATTAATACATTAAAATAAAAATAAAAAGATAAATAAAACATTAAAATATAACTAATAAATGATATGATTAAATGTACTAGGGACTAAAATTAGATTTTAATCTTACACAATGTTATAGTCTAAAACTCATATTTTTTAAAGATTAAAATGATGTTTTCTAATAAATATAAAATATCATTCGATTCAACAAAATTATGTTAACCACCTTCGGTAAGAGCAAAAAGGCAACAAAAGAACAAAACTCACCTTATTGCCATAGGCCCATAAGCCAGGAGGATCCTTTTTATGATGATTCTGGAGATCCTTAAATCGTGTTCGTTCGTCGTACATCGTGCGGTCAGTTTTCGTCAGGTACTATTCATATATAATTTAAAATAAAAGTATTTAAAATGATTTATAACCGTACGATGAACATATACGATTTGAGGATTCCCAAAATCCTTACAAACAGGATCCTCATTCTGCCATAAGAACACCGTATCAACCAAAAGAGAAGAAAAAAGGGGTTCCAGCAGCATATCCGAGCCGAACCCGACCAACAAAAGTAACAGCCACAAGTCTTATCGAAAACTAAATCTGCTCGGCCTAGAAAATTTATGCTTTGTCAAACCACATCTGCTCTTCCTACCAACCACCAAATACGAAAGAGATTTTAAACTTATTGTAACACCGATATCATGATAAAATCATTCGATACCTCAAACAAAATGATCTGCTCGACTCCTCCAATACAACAATCAATTGCTTCTCCAATCCACTTCAAACAAGCAAATGTGTTCCTCCAAACCACCTTGCCCCAAAATTGATCAGGGCACCTAAATTTCTCTTTGGGTCAGCATACTACCAATACCCACCACCACCACCACCTTATTAGTATGTCGTCCGAGGCATTTATTAATTTGGGTCTGATCAGAAAATACAAAAAGGAGAAGGACGACGAAGCATGCAGCACTATTAATGTGGCCGGCTACTAACCATCTCAGCTCATACCGGAGACGCCACCGTTGAGACTTGCTAGACGTTCGGCTTCATACGTGGGATAACCTACTCTGATACCATGAAGAAAGTTGAGGTTCCACTATAAAACTAATTGACAATATGGGGAATAACCCAAATTACATATAAGCTCATGCAAGGTCCCTCCTCCCATCAATGTGGGACTCGTGATCTTTTGATATAAGCGCCTCATTTTTGAATTTTTTAGGTAATTAAACATTCATGCCTTTTATTAATTTGATTAAACTTTTTTTTGTCATAATTTTGGTGCTATATGCACATTATATTGTAACAAATTTCCTATAATCTAGCCTTTTAATTACACTCTCATCCGTTAGAGATAATTGTTAAAAAAAAATGTTGGTTAGATTCAATTTATTTTCATAATAATGCTACAATTTAGCAATAATTATCTACGATTTAAGATATTTTCTTTCCAAAAAAGTTTAAAATATTTTTAAATCCCTCAAAGTCAAACGTTCCGAAATAAGTTTTTTTTTTAGTACGTTAAAAGAAAAAAGGATTGAGAATAATATAAATGTACCAATACACAATGTGTACAAAATAAAACGTGCCAAAATAAAAATAATGTACCAATATTAACAATATGTATCAAATCAAACGTACCAATATTAACAATATGTATCAAATCAAACGTACCAAAATTGCAAATAAACGTACCAATTATGATTTTTGTAAATTCAAACGTACCCGCAGATAATATATACGTAATGTATTGCACCTAATAATAATTCGTCAACAACTATACTTAAAAAAAAACAGCAAAGCAAATATAATTTCACAAAAAAAATTGAAAAAATTACATGGAGCTTTTATGTTGATCACCAACTATTTGATAAAAAAAAAAACATTTGAAAAAAGATATAATATTAAATGTTTGCATAACCAAAACAAATATTGTGATCGAAAAAAACATATATGGAAGAAGAGAAATTATAGTTTAATTACTAATATGTCCACTAAATAAGGAAAAGTACATCATGCAGATAAAAGGATAAATTCAAAAAATATTTTAATTTTAAAAGATATAATAATGACATGTAATTTAGCTTGAGATAGTTATTGGTCAAAGCACTTTAATCAAATTTTAAAAAGACACAGATGTTTAATCTAAATGATATAAAAAAAACTGAAGGAGATTCTAATTTTCCATTCTCAATATTACTATCCTTGTTCATTCATCTTGGCTGAAACCTCCAAACGATAAGAAGTTTCTCCTAGCTAGCTAAGACTAGTTTTCTCTCTTTGATTTAGTTCAAGCAGAATAGCAGAATAAGTCAAATACGCCTCCTAGCTAATAACAAAGTCTATTAACCAATTACATGAAATTGAAGCGGACCAAGTCATTTACAAATACTCTTAAACTTGGCTATTCATACCACCATGTCAACCAAAACGAGGCCATCCATGATGAGGTCGACTCGATCATTTTTCGAGCTCAAGCTAGGCGAACATTTTAGGTGGTTCGGTTGTAACAAATATATTGTTTGACCAAAAAAAAAAAAGAAACTTTCTTTCAACGATGCAAGTGGAAAATTGACAAGATCAAAATTTGCAGAATGTTTATATATAATTATGTATTGTCAACGTGAGCTCCCTTCCGTTGGCAACATTAATATTAATTATAACTCGTTTAAATGTGTTTTTAAAATAGCTGAAAGTTTTTTTAATGAAAATATTTTTGGAAACAATCCTTAGTAAAAATGGTAGTAAATCCTGAAAAAGTACTTAAATGTTTTCTGGAAGAAGCACATAACTGGTGCTTCACGTAGAAAACACTCAAAATTTGTAGAATGTTTATATTTAATTATGTATTGTCAACGTGAGTTCCCTTCCGCTGGCAACATTAATATTAATTATAACTCGTTTATATGTGCTTTTAAAATAATTGAAAGCGCTTTTGATGAAAATATTTTTGGAAACAATCCTTAGTAAAAATGGTAGTAAATCCTGAAAAAGTACTTAAAGTGTTTTCTGAAAGAAGCACATAACTGGTGCTTCACGTACAAAGCACTTAAAGTGCTTTTGGAATCCATAATTTTTTGTCCAAAAACGCTTTCAATCATTTTAAAAGTATATCCAAACGAGCCCTTAGTGTATTTGAGAAAATCAATTCCATTATCCGTAGAGAGAGGATTACATTGGAATACTTCAATTGGTTTAGCTACTTATACCTATTTTAATATTTGCATTTCCATTTGGAGGAATGAATTTATTTTTTCACTTGCAAATAGCGTATCTTAGTTGTAAAAAATTTGTAACCAAAACCATCCAATATCCTAATCTTTACTTGAAGATTTTCCTTACAAAAAAAATCATTCAAATTCGAAATCGTTTAGTTGTCTTGATGTACCACATATATATATTTGAAGCAAAATTATATATATATATATATATATATATATATATATATATATATATATATTTGTTTTTTTTGAACAAATGATATTATCTACAATAAAGGGAGGGGGTTGGGTTTAGTCTCACAATGGGTTAGCAATAAAGTAGTTCAAATTCGTCTTTGGCGAGAATCGAACCTAAAACCTTTTACTTACAAGTGAAGAAGAATACCATTAGACTATAGTACTAAGTGGCAGCAAAATTATATATTGTATATTGAAACACCAAATAATTGGATTCAGTCAAATTATTTATGTGCTAGAAAATTCTAACATAAGTAGCTTCTAATTTCAAGTGTTAAATGCATGGTTGATCGGCTTTTTTTATTCTTATTTTGTAGTTTTTATTTCCGGCTATCTTAATTAAAAGGGAAATTTTATTTAAACTCATGTAACCTATTTTTACACTCAACTTATTCTTTACACCCATTTGATTTTGAACTAAACTATTAATATCTCTTTAAACCCAAATTTATTACCTAATATACCCCTATAAATCCAATTCAATATGTGAATTTATTTTTACACCCATTTGATTTATAACTCTATCTTTACGCCGTCTGGAAATGGACAGTGGGAATTGAAGTGTGAATTCAACCATGGCTGACAACAAGACTAACACTTCTGTAGATGTTGACAAAAACCATGTATCACCATCTCTCTCTTTGTGTGGTCTCTGTTTCATGAGCATATGTGTCTGCTACCATACCTTTTCATAGGAATCTTTGTATAGGCTACATGAAGTGCATGGAGCACGAGTAATCAAATTGGGTTTGTTCGAAAACATTATTGTTTGTTTGACAAGATACTATCTCTGTAATTTCAAAACTGCCCACTCGCATATCAATTGCAAATTTTGCTTATGAAATTCCAACCGATATAGTACCAGTATACAAGTCTAACCAACGGCCAGGCCTTAAAGATGCAGGACAACCACCACCAGCCTAAGATTTGCGGCACAAATTTCGAATTTACAAGCACAAATTTCGAATTTACAAGCACATATGTCATAGACACAAGACTTACTTACCTCCAGGATATCAAAGGCTGCAAATTATATTGTATTTCAAGATGCTTCTTGGTTAGTCTCTAGTGTTTAAATATCAGAAACATTATTGTTTGAGTGAAATCGTAAATACTAATTTAGTACATGAAAATTTAAGAATGTACATGTAAAATTCAAAATACTCATCTTCTAAATTCTAAAAAATTGAAATCAAATGAGCAAAAAAATCATAAATTGAGACATACCTTGGTTGGAGGATTCAAAACTTCAAAATCACCATCCATCAATAAAAAAAAATATTTTTATCTATGAGAGCTATTAGAGTTTTAACCGGAATGAACGTAGGATAAACAAAGAGTGATCGTAGGGTTTAATTATAGTGTTTGGGTTTATTGATAAATTTGAGTTTTATTATTAATTTCATTTTGTACTTAATAGTAATTATACAATAGGATATAATAGACAATTAACATTTAAAATTTAAATTGGGCATAGAAATAGGTTATATGGGTTTAAATAAAATTTTCCTAATTAAAATAAATTTAATTAGTTACTGTTGGGGTTAATTACATAAACACCCTTTAAGGTTTACCGTGTTTTCACAAAACTCCTTCACGTTTGAAAAATTAGGCTAACCCCTCAATGTTGGCGTCAGTTGACTCCTCATTATATATAGCAGGATTTGTTACCTTTCTTATCTCCTCATTATAGTAGGATTTGTTACCTTTCTTATTTCCTTGTATCATATATTTACGAAGCATTCCAAAACCCTAAATTAGCACATACGAACCAAGGTTATTGCTGGGAATGAGTTGGGGAAAGGGTAGTTGGGGCTTGTGGTCCGCAGTGAAAAAACTAAGGGAAGTTAGATGTTTGGATTCAAGGGAGAAGAAGATGGAGGAGGAGAAGATGTGGGATTCTTTCAAATATTTTTGTTTGTTTTAATGTTTTATTAATTTTTAATTTGATTTCTTTTTCTTTTTATCTATAAAGGTTTTTTTGTTCATTTTGTTTGTAAGTAATTATAAGGGTAGATTTGTCCTATTAATATGATATTTTGACTAAAAGGGGCTATGTGAAAGTAAATTAAAACCTGAGGAACTGTTAGCATAGTGTTTCAAACGTGAATGAGTTTTGTAAAATAACGATAAACTTCCGGGAGTGTTACTATAATTAACCCACTGAAAACACCTATATATGCATGCATGTATGTTTTAATGTAACAAACTTAATTTTCATCAAAATTTCTAACGAACAAAAGAAATTAATTTTCATCAAAATTTCTAACGAACAAAAGAAATGCAAAAATTGCAATATTAGGATAATCGACCATATCATAAAATGCGATATGGTCAGTGGCTTATTGTGAAAAGAAATGGTACAAATTAATATTAAATTTTAATCTAAGACCAGTTCAATTAAGTTGTAATTACAACCAAGTCTTTAGCTGCTTCTAAAAATTAATCCAAGTCTTCACCTGCTTCAATTATCTAGAGAGAAAATCCAGGACCAGTTCATCATCAGTCTCTCTTGAGCTAATCTATAAATAGACAAGTGTCCCCATACATAATTTCATCCATCTCAAAGCAACTGATCATCTAGTTAAGTACAAGTTCCAAGTCCTTGCTAATCTATAGGATAATCCCCTATAGACTATATATAGCTAGCGATGAAAGGAGTTCATTTCCCTGTAACTGTTGTTGCCCTTTTAGTATTAGCATTCGCCACCCTCCTTGCCTCTGCCTCTGATCCCAGTCCTCTTCAGGATTTTTGCGTAGCAATTAATAACACCGATTCTGCTGGTACGTATAATTTTATGTTTTAATTATGTAAATACAATTCATTAATTAAGATTGTTCTTCTGTTGTATAAATTAATTATATGTTTTTTTTGTGTCAAGTAAAATTTCATTCAGTAAATAAAGAGAGTACGTTGGAAATTGTTAGAACCCTAACTATATGATTTTGCATCGCTGATAGTTCATCATCCATGCATGTACAACACGGACGTACATAAAAAGATTAATTAATTTGTTTGTGTGTTCCATTGCGAGCAGTGTTCGTGAACGGGAAGTTCTGCAAGAACCCAAAACTTGCATCAGCAAACGATTTCTTCTCTGACAAGCTCCGGTACCCCGGAAACACATCGAATCCGGTCGGTTCAATTGTTACGGCGGCGAACGTGGATGATATACCCGGACTCAACACTCTCGGCATATCCTTTGCTCGCGTAGACTTTGCACCAAATGGCCTCAATCCTCCTCACACTCACCCTCGTGCCACGGAGATCCTCATAGTCTTGGAAGGTTCACTCTACGTCGGATTTGTCACATCCAATGCCGACGGCAATCGGCTGTTCACTAAGGTGTTGTACAAGGGAGATGTGTTTGTATTCCCAATCGGTCTCATTCACTTCCAACTCAATGTCGGAAAAACCAATGCTTTGGCCATCGCCGGTCTCAGCAGCCAGAACCCGGGAGTGATCACCATTGCGAACGCAGTCTTTGGATCCAACCCTCCCATCAACCCTGATGTTTTGGCCAAGGCATTCCAGGTGGACGATAATGTGGTTAATAATCTTCAGAAACAGTTTTGGTACAATAACAGTTAATCAAAACGACTCACAAATTATGTGAAGTCTAATATTAACTAAATAAGAAGATCATGGTTTGATTTGCTTATGTAATGATGTACCAATCTTCCCATACAGCCAGTCTCCTTCCGACTCCGAGGGATGTTTTGAGCATAATTTTAATACAACAGTGATGATGTGTGTTATTTATCCCTAAATCTCTTACTTCGAAGGGTTTTTTTTTTTATTTTTTATTTTTTTATTTTTTTTATTTTTTGTGTGGGTCGAGCTCTCACTTGCGGTTTGAACAATCGAAAAATGAACATAAATAAATATAAAATAGGGAGTTTAACGAAATACTCCCAATACTATTCTTTCCCCAATCTCTCCACTGTCGAAAGGCTCTCAACCCTGCACAACGGCTTTTTCTTCTATGTAATATGTATGTATATATATATGTACCAAATATAATACAAATACTATAGCCCAATTATAGGTGAACCGCTCAAATATATAAACATCATGAAATGAAAGGCTATATCAAAGCATCATTGTATTAGTAACGGCATCTAATCTTCAAACTCAGCACTATTTACAGATTAATGCTACGAGGAAAATTATATATACACATTTGCGTACTGAAACACAAAAACAGAGAGGAAAGCTATATATACACAATACATTATGGGGGGGGGGGGGGGGTTTTCAAATCAGGTTAAGCCAAAAACACAAGGTCATGGAAAAGGTTGGTAAGGTAACTCTCACCCTATCTAATGTTAAATATGCTTAATTCGGAAAACTACTCAAAGAGTTGTACGAGTTATTAAAATGAATTAATTAAGATTTTACGAAGTCCTCCAGCGTCGCCGAAAGAGGAAGAACTCATAGTCCGGATGCCTGTTTACCGATGTCGTACTTCTTTTGTTCACAATAGCTCTTGCCATAAGCGATGCTATCTCCTCAAGTGTCCCCAAACGCTCCTCTAGTACTCCACAAGGGTTTAAGCCCTGTCTGCCTCGGTGCTGAGGGCCTTAACTTGAACCAGCATTCAGCCTGTGCACGCGCGAGACATTATTTATTAATTAATAAGCGCATCAACTTTTACAATATGCCTTAACTAAATGCCACGGCCAATCAATGACGTAGCCAGAAATTATTCGGTGGGTGGGTTAAGCTAAAATTATTACTACGAAATCAAATTTTTAATCTTATGTTGCCTACATAAAGTTATATAATAGTGAAAACTTGAATGTAGTAATTTGAAGCAAGAATTTTATGCTATGTTTTCTAGGTTTCTATCCTTCAAAGCTTTCAAATGAATAAAATAAGAAACCATTTGTGGTATGAAAGTTTTAATTTATTACTATTAAATATATTATTGGTTAAAGTGATGAGTTTATTTAACATCTATTAGCTCTTATTATTCTTAAAAACAGTCTTACTAATAAAAAAAAATGATTTGTTAAGTGGAATATGACAATTAAAAATCATAAACTAACTCAAAAATTAATATTTTGGGTAAATTACACAGAACTACCTCAACTATTGGGTCATTAACACTTTCATACCTCGTCTTTAAAAAGTTTCAATGTCATACCTCATCTACGAATTTGTTACAATTTCATACTTTCTGTCAGTTGTCTGACAATTCTTCCGTTAAATGCTGACGTGGATTAAGGCAGGACCCACTTTCTATTAAAAAATTAATTGAATAATAATAAAAAATAATTGAATATTAAAAATTAAAAAATTTAAAAAAAAAAAATTTTAAATAAAAAACCCAAAAAGCAAACCCAGATCCCCTTCCCCCCGAAACCCCCCATTCCTCCCATCTTCCCCGTCGGTACCCCCCTCCCCCCCCCCCCCCCCTAAAAACCTTCCTTCCAAGCCCAGAACCCCACCCCCACTTCCCCCCACAACCCCCACCCCTCTTCTCCCTCCCGAGCCCCCCAACCACCTCCATATCCTCCACTCTCTTCACCTCCCTTTCCATTCAAAAAAAAAAAAAAAAAAAAGAATCTGAACCCAGATCGTCGCACCCCACCCAACCTTTCCTTCTCGTCGAAGTCGTACCACCTCAATTGGTTCAGATTTTATTTTATTTTATTATTCTTTTTTCAAGTTTTGAATGGGAGGGGAGGTGAAGAGAGTGGAGTAGAGGGAGGTGGTTGGGAGGCTCGGGAGGGAGAAAAGGGGTGGGGGTTGCAGGGTAGGTGGGGTGGGGTTCTGAGCTTGGAAGGAAGGTTTTGGGGGATGTGGGAACCGACGGGGAAGATGGGAAGGGAATGGGGGGTTTCAGGGGAAGGGGATCTGGATTTGCTTTTTGGGATATTAAAAAAAAAAAAAATTTAATTTTTAATTAATTTTTTAATATTTAATATTTTTTTAATAAAAAATGGGTCCCGTCTCAAGCCAAGTCAGCATTTAACGGAAGAATTGACAGACAACTGACGGAAGGTATGAAATTGTAACAAATTCGTAGATGAGCTATGACATTGAAACTTTTTAAAGACGAGGTATGAAATTGTTATGACCCAATAGTTGAGGTAGTTATGTGTAATTTACCCTAATATTTTTAAGCTTGAAGAACCAAACTCTCCCTATGCTATAGCCAAGGGGAGCCTTGTGCTTGGCTCAGCCCTTGCAGCCTATGGCATAGCCACTCACAAGGTTAAGGTGGGATGAAGCCCAGAGAGGTTTTTTTTGTAAGGGTAGTGTTATCCATGCACTCATTTTTACTTCTTACACACCCCTTTCAATTTTTGATTGTTCGGATCGAATGAATTGAAAATGATCACTGACAAAAACTTAATAAGGTTGTGTTGGAAGTAAAAACGGGTTTGTAAATAGATATATTCTTTTGTAAACTCATGCTTATAGCCTACTCAATTTCAATACAAATTATTATTTAATGTATATTTGGTAGAGGATAGGTAGTAAATAATACGTTTTATGCTAAAAATAATAAATTAGTTCTATCTCTAGTCCTTCTTTATCCTATTCTTTTAAAAAAAAGACCATTTACCCTATGTAATTTAGCCTATGTGCTTCTTACTCAAGAAAAGAAAAATAATTTCTTTAAATCCATATCTCCGCAGTTCCTTACTTTCCGTTGCGATTTTCCAATGAATGTCACTTTTGTACGTTCTTAATCTCTTTATTTACTTATTCTTGATTTAATTAGTAGGATAATTATTTATATGGTCCTTGAATTTATCAGTTAGGATTATGATTTTGAGAATAATTTATATTATATTGTTCTTTTTTTATATTGATTATTATATAATTTTATACAGAAAAAAAAAAATAAACATATGATTTTATGGTACTATTTTCAGCTAGCCCACTTAAAAAAAAATAATGGCTCCATCCTTGGCCCCAGTTGCGCAATATTTGTGCATCTATGGACCAAACGACCGAGTGAATGGTAAGTCAAAAATGTTGCACGTAAGTCACCATCAGGTATCCGGTAAATTGGAATTCGAATGTTTTTTTGGCGAGATAATCTTCAAATGAAAATTAAGATATTGGATAGCTCTGATTATGAAATTTCTACAACGAAGATACAATATTTGCAAGTTGGAAAAAATGCAAATAAGAAAAGTAAGAAAAATGACACTTTTTCTCTCTTTCTTTTTGTTTCTCTATCTAGAAGCCTAGATCCATAGCCTTATCTCCAGCTTCGAATTTCAGTCGTTGCCCCTTGCTCTTGATTGGGCTAGGCGGCAGGCCGCTACTCCTTCCCTCATTTGCCTTTTCCATCTTTTTCCTCCCCTCTTACTTCCTCTGCCTCTCCTCATCCCTCTTCTTCCTCTCCCCTTCCCAGGCTTCTTCTTTCGTTTATTCCCGATTCTCCTTGAGTTTATCTCAGATATGGGCTTCATGTCCCTTATCTTGCATTTTTTGCCTACTTTTACTGCTTTCTGTCTTTTAATTTTTCATCATCCCTCCTCCTTAGCTGTGATACTCCATCCCCATTGTAATACCCTGGAAAAAAAAAATACATATATGTATGATATATATGATTATGGAAAAAGAAAAAAGAAAAGAAACTACATGATGGCAGAAAAGAAAAGAAAAAAAAAAAAAGGGAAGGGCAGTTTCAGGAGGGAGGAAATGAGGAGGCAGACCAATTAGGAGAGAGGTGAGGGGAGAGGAAGAGGTTAGGCCAAAGGGAAGAAGGGAAATGAGGGAAGGAAGGGAGGTGCAGAGCACCCAACCGAAACCCGATCTCGTCGACCTGTGCACATTGCATCAACCCGACCAAAATTCGGCTTCCTTTTGCCATTTTTGCCGTTGAAACTCCACATCCACCGTCTGCAACCTCCTTCATGACCTTCCATCCATCATCTCCACCCAAAATTGAAGGGTTTTGGGTCCTAACTCGCAGAAAACTCGCAGGAGTACCGACGGGTTCTCGACGGTGATTCCTCCGATCCGGCGAGTTTCACCACCCACCACCACCCTCAATCGACTCCCCTTGGACCCAGGAACAAGACCCAATTGGTTGTAGGGGCGTTGGAACACTGAGGAAGGCGAATCAAAGAACACTCATTCTAGGGTTTCCGGCATGTGAGAGCCAAATTGGAGCCTTTTCCCGCAAAATTGGATTTTGGCCCAGGTATGAAAGTTGTTCCTCTCATTGAACTCTACAACCCTGTAAAATTTGATAATTTTTAGAGTTCGCCGGAAACCTCCACGCACGGCGGTGCGTGGCCAGTGAGACTGAAACCATATTTGATATGCATTTGGTGTGATTCACTTGTTTGAACCTAGTTAGTGATTGTTAGTCACTTGAATGATTTTAAAAAATGAGTTAGAAATTGAATTTGTGAACTACAAATGGCTTGATCCATTCGTAGGGTACGTATGCAGTCTAACAAGAAGGTTAGATGCAGCCATAATAAAATAACTGAGATAAATTTTCATTGAAAATTTTCTGAAAATGAATTTGGTGATTATCCTCCGAAATAATTTTTGGGCCTATCTTAGTAGTTAGCTTACGAATTAGAAATTTCGGGACGTTACACCCATCCCATCATGCACTTAGATAGACGGGCTCTGATTAGAATTGGATACCAAATCTACTACCCTCCCTTACTTCCCCTTCCCTAATCGGCATCCTAGGCATGCTGGATCTCTATCGAGGCCAAGTGTAGGGTATTTTACATATCCCTTAGCCTCACTCTCTACCACATATGATACTTTGTTTGTATATATTTGCAGGGGTTCGTGAAAGGGGACTTGGATCTGATGTCTACTTTCTCAGTTCGGATTTTAGCTTCCTCCGAGGATGTGACGGCGGCGGTTTGGTTATGCAACTTGAGATTAGGGTTTTTGTTGTTTGTTATTGCATCCTTCGGGCCTAAGTTTGCGAGGGCCTCCCGTTATATCTTAGGTTGTAGCTCTCATTTCTTGAGCCTTTTACCTTATCTGTTGTTTGTTTATTGGGTTCCTTTTGGACCTATTTTTCTAATGTATTTTGACAAAAATAAAAAATAAATTTAATAACGCGTACGTTGTTTGACTAATGTTCTTTTTGGTACTAGTTTAATCAACAGGATCCTCTCCGGATCATTTTGGTGAGGATCCTGGAGATCTGTGAATCGTGTCCGTTCATCGTACATCGTGCGGTCAGTTTTTATCAAGTACTGTTTGTGTTTAATTTTAAATAAAAATATTTAAAATACTTTATGACCGCACGATACAATAAACATACACGATTGACAAATCCCCGGATCCTCACAAAGAGGATCCGGAGAGGATTCAGATTCCTAGTTTAACTCCTTTCCTCTCCATCTTCCTCATTTTATAAATAAGTATATTTTATATGCCTAATAGATAAACCTTTATTAAGGTACCATTAACCGGATATTCTTCACTTCTTCTTTTTTTTTTTCAACCAAAATTATCTATAGTATATTGAGACACCAAATAATGGGACTCGGTCAAGTATTTATGTGCTTGAAAATTCTAACATAAGTAGCTTCTAATTTCAAGTGTTAAATGCATGGTTGATCGGCCTTTTTTATTCTTGTTTTGTAGTTTCTATTTCCGGCTCTCGAGATCGATTTAATTAGTTACTGAAAACACCTATATATGCATGCATGTTTTAGTGTTACAAATTTAATTTTCATCAAAATTTCTAACGAACAAAAGAAATGCAATACAATTTTTTAATTTTAAATTAATATTTAAATTACATTAAGAAGAGTTCGAACCTGAGTGTAACGCAGCTTCAATTATTACAATAATCGATGACATGCAAAATGTGGTATGGTCCGTGGCTTATTGCAGAAGGAATTGGTACAAATTAATATTAAATTTTAATCCAAGACCATTTCAATAAGGAGTAACTACAACCAAGTCTCTAGCTGCTTCTAAAATAATCCAAGTCTTTACCTGCTTCTAAATATTCATCCAAGTCTTTACCTGCTTCGATTATCCACAGGGAAAATGCAAGACCAGTTCATCACCAGTCTCTCTTGCTAATCTATAAATACAGAAGTGTCCCCATGCTTAATTTTCATCCATCTCGAAGCAACTCCTCATCCAGTTGAGTACAAGTTCCAAGTCCTTGCTAATCCCCTACAGACTATAGCCAGCGATGAAGGGAGTTCATTTCCCTGTAACTGCTGCTGCCCTGTCAGTATTAGCATTCGCCGCACTCCTTGCCTCTGCCTCTGATCCCGATCCTCTTCAGGACTTTTGCGTAGCAATTAATAACACCGATTCTGCTGGTATGTATACTTATATGTTTTAATTATGTAAAAACAATATCCTTAATTAAGATTCCATTCAGTACAGAGAGTACGTAGGAAATAGCAAGGCCTAAACCCTAACTATATGATTTTGCATGGCTGATGGCTCATCATCCATGCATGTTCAACACCTACGTACATAAAAAAAATTAATTTGCTTGTGTGTATCATTGCGAGCAGTGTTTGTGAACGGGAAGTTCTGCAAGGACCCAAAACTTGCATCAGCAAACGATTTCTTCTCTGACAAGCTCCGGTACCCCGGAAACACATCGAATCCGGTCGGTTCAATTGTTACGGCGGCGAACGTGGATGATATACCCGGACTCAACACTCTCGGCATATCCTTTGCTCGCGTAGACTTTGCACCAAATGGCCTCAATCCTCCTCACACTCACCCTCGTGCCACGGAGATCCTCATAGTCTTGGAAGGTTCACTCTACGTCGGATTTGTCACATCCAATATTGCTGGCGACGGCAATCGGCTGTTCACCAAAGTGTTGTACAAGGGAGATGTGTTTGTATTCCCAATCGGTCTCATTCACTTCCAACTCAATGTCGGAAAAACCAATGCTTTGGCCATCGCCGGTCTCAGCAGCCAGAACCCGGGAGTGATCACCATTGCGAATGCAGTCTTCGGATCCAACCCTCCCATCAACCCTGATGTTTTGGCCAAGGCATTCCAGGTGGACGATAATGTAGTTAATAATCTTCAGAAACAGTTTTGGTACAATAACAGTTAATCAAAACGACTCACAAATTATGTGAAGTCTAATATTAAATAAATAAGAAGATCATGGTTTGATTTGCTTACGTAATGATGTACCAATCTTTCTATACAGCCAGTCTCTTTTCGACTCCGAGGGATGTTTTGAGAATAATTTTAATACAACAGTGATGTGTGTTATTTATCCCTAAATCTCCTACTTTGGAAGTTTTTTTTTTTTGGGTTGAGCTCTCACTTGCAGTTTGAACAATGAAAAATGAACATAAATAAATATAGGGTTTTTGAACATTAATCCTTGCAAAAGATTAAAATTTAAAAAAAAACCTAGTGCTAGATTACATATTCAATTTAATCCCTTGAAGTGTATTTTTATCAAAATTTACATTCAATTTTTGTTATTTAATGTGTATTTTTATTTAATCTCTCCATATTAAAATTTAATTTTATTAATATGCACATATTTAGTTTTTAATTATAAATGATCTTAAATGAGAAAATATTAAAAGAAATTTGTACTACAAAAATATATAAATACATTAGTGCATAGAAATGACTGTGCTGAAATATATAAAATTGACTTTTTGTGCCAAAATATTTGTACCTTCATGATTGTACCGAAATATTTTATAATGAACCTAAATGTATGTACCGAAATGTATTATATCGAATTAATGTGCCTAAATGTCAATAACGAAATGTATGTGCCGAAATATACGTACCTAAATGTCAATACCGAAATGTATGTACCGAAATGCATTATATTGACCGAAATGCATTATATTGAATTAATGTACCTATATGTTTGTACCGATGGATATACCGAAATATTCAAATGTATTAATGTACAAGAACATACAAAATTGTTATCGGAATATATATTATAAAAAAGTTAGTTACCTAAATGTAGACAATAAAATATATTATGATGAACTAAATAAGAATTAAATTTAAATGTAATTAATACATTAAAATAAAAATAAAAAGATAAATAAAACATTAAAATATAACTAATAAATGATATGATTAAATGTACTAGGGACTAAAATTGGATTTTAATCTTACACAATGTTATAGTCTAAAACTCATATTTTTTAAAGATTAAAATGAAGTTTTCTAATAAATATAAAATATCATTCGATTCAACAAAATTATGTTAACCACCTTCGGTAAGAGCAAAAAAGCAACAAAAGAACAAAGCTCACCTTATTGCCATAAGCCAGGAGGATCCTCTTTATGATGATTCTGGAGATCCTTAAATCGTGTTCGTTCATCGTATATCGTGCGGTCAGTTTTCGTCAGGTACTATTCATATATAATTTAAAATAAAAGTATTTAAAATGATTTATAACCGTACGATGGACATATACGATTTGAGGATTCCCAAAATCCTTACAAACATGATCCTCATTCTGCCATAAGAACACTGTATCAACCAAAAGAGAAGAAAAAAGGGGTTCCAGCAGCATATCCGAGCCGAACCCGACCAACAAAAGTAGCAGCCACAAGTCTTATCGAAAACTAAATCTGCTCGGCCTAGAAAATTTATGCTTTGTCAAACATCTGCTCTTCCTACCAACCACCAAATACAAAAGAGATTTTAAACTTATTGTAACACCGATATCATGATAAAATCATTCGATACCTCAAACAAAATGATCTGCTCGACTCCTCCAATACAACAATCAATTGCTTCTCCAATCCACTTCAAACAAGCAAATGTGTTCCTCCAAACCACCTTGCCCCAAAATTGATCAGGGCACCTAAATTTCTCTTTGGGTCAGCATACTACCAATACCCACCACCACCACCTTATTAGTATGTCGTCCGAGGCATTTATTAATTTGGGTCTGATCAGAAAATACAAAAAGGAGAAGGACGACGAAGCATGCAGCACTATTAATGTGGCCGGCTACTAACCATCTCAGCTCATACCCGAGACGCCACCGTTGAGACTGGTTGGCCGTTTGGCTTCATACGTGGGATAACCTACTCTGATACCATGAAGAAAGTTGAGGTTCCGCTATAAAACTAATTGACAATATGGGGAATAGCCCAAATTACTTATAAGCTCATGCAAGGTCCCTCCTCCCATCAATGTGGGACTCGGGATCTTTTGCTATAAGCGCCTCATTTTTGAAATTTTTAGGTAATTAAACATTCATGCCTTTTAGTAATTTGATTAAACTTTTTTTTTGTCATAATTTTGGTGCTATATGCACATTATATTGTAACAAATTTCCTGTACTCTAGCCTTTTAATTACACTCTCATCCGTTAGAGATAATTGTTAAAAAAAATGTTGGTTAGATTCAATTTATTTTCGTAATAATGCTACAATTTAGCAATAATTATCTATGATTTAAGATATTTTCTTTCCAAAAAAGTTTAAAATATTTTTAAATCCCTCAAAATCAAACATTCCGAAATAAGTCTTTCTTTTAGTACGTTAAAAGAAAAAAGGATTGAGAATAATATAAATGTACCAATACACAATGTGTACAAAATAAAAAGTACCAAAATAAAAATAATGTACCAATATTAACAGTATGTATCAAATCAAACGTACCAATATTAACAATATGTATCAAATCAAACGTACCAAAATTACAAATAAACGTACCAATTATGATTTTTGTAAATTCAAACGCACCCGCAGATAATATATACGTAATGTATTGTACCTAATAATAATTCGTCAACAACTATACTTAAAAAAAACAGCAAAGCAAATATAATTTCACAAAAAAATTGAAAAAATTACATGGAGCTTTTATGTTGATCACCAACTATTTGATAAAAAAAAACCCCATTTGAAAAAAGATATAATATTAAATGTTTGCATAACCAAAACAAATATTGTGATAAAAAAAAACATATATGGAAGAAGAGAAAATATAGTTTAATTACTAATATGTCCACTAAATAAGAAAAAGTACATCATGCAGATAAAAGGATAAATTCAAAAAATATTTTAATTTTAAAAGATATAATAATGCCATGTAATTTAGCTTGAGATGGTTATTGGTCAAAGCACTTTAATCAAATTTTAAAAAGACACAGATGTTTAATCTAAATGATATAAAAAAAAAACTGAAGGATATTCTAATTTTCCATTATCAATATTACTATCCTTGTTCATTCATCTTGGCTGAAACCTCCAAACGATAAGAAGTTTCTCCTAGCTAGCTAAGAATAGTTTTCTCTCTTTGATTTAGTTCAAGTAGAATAGCAGAATAAGTCAAATACGCCTCCTAGCTAATAACAAAGTCTATTAACCAATTACATGAAATTGAAGCGGACCAAGTCATTTACAAATACTCTTAAACTTGGCTATTCATACTACCATGTCAACCAAAACGAGGCCATCCATGATGAGGTCGACTCGATCATTTTTCGAGCTCAAGCTAGGCGAACATTTTAGGTGGTTCGGTTGTAACAAATATATTGTTTGACCAAAAAAAAAAAAAAAAACTTTCTTTCTACGATGCAAGTGGAAATTTGACAAGATCAAAATTTGCAGAATGTTTATATATAATTATGTATTGTCAACGTGAGTTCCCTTCCGCTGGCAACATTAATATTAATTATAACTCGTTTAGATGTGTTTTTAGAATAACTGAAAGCTTTTTTAATGAAAATATTTTTGGAAACAATTCTTAGTAAAAATGGTAGTAAATCCTGAAAAAGTACTTAAATGTTTTCTGGAAGAAGCACATAACTGGTGCTTCACGTAGAAAACACTCAAAATTTGTAGAATGTTTATATATAATTATGTATTGTCAACGTGAGTTCCCTTCCGCTGGCAACATTAATATTAATTATAACTCGTTTAGATGTGCTTTTAAAATAACTGAAAGCGCTTTTGATGAAAATATTTTTGGAAACAATCCTTAGTAAAAATGGTAGTAAATCCTGAAAAAATACTTAAAGTGTTTTATGAAAGAAGCACATAACTGGTGCTTCACGTAGAAAGCACTTAAAGTGCTTTTGGAATCCAAAAATATTTGTCCAAAAACGCTTTCAATCATTTTAAAAGTATATCCAAACGAGCCCTTAGTGTGTTTGAGAAAATCAATTCCATTATCCGTAGAGAGAGGATTACATTGGAATACTTCAATTGGCTTAGCTACTTATACCTATTTTAATATTTGCATTCCCATTTGGAGGAATGAATTTATTTTTTCACTTGCAAATAGCGTATCTTAGTTGTAAAAAATTTGTAACCAAAACCATCCAATATCCTAATCTTTACTTGAAGATTTTCCTTACAAAAAAAATCATTCAAATTCGAAATCGTTTGGTTGTCTAGATGTACCACATATATATATTTGAAGCAAAATTATATATATATATATATATATATATTTTTTTTTGAACAAACGATGTTATCTACAATAAAGGGAGGGGGTTGGGTTTAGTCTCACAATGGGTTAGCAATAATGTAGTTCAAATTCGTCTTTGGCGAGAATCTAACCTAAAACCTCTTACTTACAAATGAAGAGGAATACCATTAGACCATAGTATTAAGTGGCAGCAAAATTATATATTGTATATTGAAACACCAAATAATTGGATTCAATCAAATTATTTATGTGCCTGAAAATTCTAACATAAGTAGCTTCTAATTTCAAGTGTTAAATGCATGGTTGATCGGCTTTTTTTATTCTTATTTTGTAGTTTTTATGTCCGGCTATCTTAATTAAAAGGGAAATTTTATTTAAACTCATGTAACCTATTTTTACACTCAACTTATTCTTTACACCCATTTGATTTTGAACTAAACTATTAATATCTCTTTAAACCCAAATTAATTACCTAATATACCCCTATAAATCCAATTCAATATGTAATTTTATTTTTACACCCATTTGATTTATAACTCTATCTTTACGCCGTCTGGAAATGGACAGTGGGAATTGAAGTGTGAATTCAGCCATGGCTGACAACAAGACTAACACTTCTGTAGATGTTGACAAAAACTATGTATCACCATCTCTCTCTGTGTGTGGTCTCTGTTTCATGAGCATATGTGTCTGCTACCCAGGGCCGGTCTAGAGTTTTTTGAGGCCCGGGACGATGCCACAAAATATGCCCTCATTTTATATAAGAAAATTATTTGTTTTCACACATAAGATATAGATAAAATTCTACTTTGAAAAACACTTCAAGCTTAATAATTTAGAAACACGGAAAAATTAATTTATTTTGTATCGTGAGGAAAAAAAAAACTCCGGGTTTACAAGTAGATAGATATGAGTTTTGTTTTCCATTTGAACTTTTAAAGTGTTTTTGTATGAATCGTGAGGTATTTTTTCTTATTTACTAACCTTGTCAATATGGGACTAAAAAAATAATGATGTTTTTGAGTCTTTAGTTGATATGTATAAGTAATAAATGGGTACTAAATTAAACTTTTTTATGACACGTCGTATGATTTGTAAATTTGATCTAAAAATTTGGTCAACATATTACTCTTTGTTGAAGATTAGACTTGAATTGAAACAAATGGTTTAAAAATAACAACTCACATAGCTACTAGCTACTAATTAAAAATAAATTAACAATCAAACAAAAATTGAAAAGTAAATAAGCACACATGGTGTTTTGAACCTAAGACCTCTTCATTAATTTTAAACAACAAAACCACCAGTTCTAGTTTAATTTCTTTGTCATTAAACCAAATTTTATAAATTTATACTCTTATGAAAACATATATAAATATACCATCCTAATAATTTTGGTGCCCCCAATTATTTTAGGCCCTGGACGGTCGCCCTGCCTGCACTAGGCCTGGGCCGGCCCTGCTGCTACCATACCTTTTCATAGGAATCTTTCTATAGGCTACATGAAGTGCATGGAGCACGAGTAATCAAATTGGGTTTGTTCGAAAACATTACTGTTTGTTTGACAAGATAGTATCTCTGTAATTTCAAAACTGCACACTCGCATATCAGTTGCAAATTTTGCTTATGAAATTCCAACCGATATAGTACCATTGTACAAGTCTAACCAACGGCCAGGCCTTAAAGATGCAGGACAACCACCACCAGCCTAAGATTTGCGGCACACATATTAATTTACAAGCACAGATTTCGAATTTACAAGCACATATGTCATAGACACAAGACTTACTTACCTGGAGGATATCAAAGGCTGCAAATTATATTGTATTTCAAGATGCATCTTGGTTAGTCTCTAGTGTTTAAATATCAGAAACATTATTGTTTGTGTGAAATCGTAAATACTAATGTAGTACATGAAAATTTAAGAATGTACATGTAAAATTCAAAATACTCATCTTCTAAATTCTAAAAAATTGAAATCAAATGAGCAAAAAATTCATAAATTGAGACATACCTTGGTTGGAGGATTCAAAACTTCAAAATCACCATCCATCAATAAAAAAAAATATTTTTATCTATGAGAGCTATTAGAGTTTTAACCGGAATGAACGTAGGATAAACAAAGAGTGATCGTAGGGTTTAATTATAGTGTTTGGGTTTATTGATAAATTTGAGTTTTATTATTAATTTCATTTTGTACTTAATAGTAATTATACAATAGGATATAATAGACAATTAACATTTAAAATTTAAATTGGGCGTAGAAATAGGTTATATTGGTTTAAATAAAATTTTCCTAATTAAAATCAATTTAATTAGTTACTGTTTGGGTTAATTACATAAACACCCTTTAAGGTTTACCGTGTTTTCACAAAACTCCTTCACGTTTGAAAAATTAGGCTAACCCCTCAATGTTGGCGTCAGTTGACTCCTCATTATAGCAGGATTTGTTACCTTTCTTATCTCCTCGTTATAGTAGGATTTGTTACCTTTCTTATTTCCTTGTATCATATATTTACGAAGCATTCCAAAACCCTAAATTAGCACATACGAACCAAGGTTATTGCTGGGAATGAGTTGGGGAAAGGGTAGTTGGGGCTTGTGGTCCGCAGTGAAAAAACTAAGGGAAGTTAGATGTTTGGATTCAAGGGAGAAGAAGATGGAGGAGGAGAAGATGTGGGATTCTGTCAAATATTTTTGTTTGTTTTAATGTTTTATTAATTTTTAATTTGATTTCTTTTTCTTTTTATCTATAAAGGTTTTTTTGTTGATTTTGTATGTAAGTAATTATAAGGGTAGATTTGTCCTATTAATATGACATTTTGACTAAAAGGGGCTATGTGAAAGTAAATTAAAACCTGAGGAACTGTTAGCATAGTGTTTCAAACTTGAATGAGTTTTGTAAAATCACGATAAACTTCCGGGAGTGTTACTATAATTAACCCACTGAAAACACCTATATATGCATGCATGTATGTTTTAATGTAAAAAACTTAATTTTCATCAAAATTTCTAACGAACAAAAGAAATGCAAAAATTGCAATATTAGGATAATCGACCATATCATAAAATGCGATATGGTCAGTGGCTTACTGTGAAAAGAAATGGTACAAATTAATATTAAATTTTAATCCAAGACCAGTTCAATTAAGTTGTAATTACAACCAAGTCTTTAGCTACTTCTAAAAATTAATCCAAGTCTTTACCTGCTTCAATTATCTAGAGGGAAAATCCAGGACCAGTTCATCATCAGTCTCTCTTGAGCTAATCTATAAATAGACGAGTGTCCCCATACATAATTTTCATCCATCTCAAAGCAACTGATCATCTAGTTAAGTACCAGTTCCAAGTCCTTGCTAATCTATAGGATAATCCCCCATACTATATATAGCTAGAGATGAAAGGAGTTCATTTCCCTGTAACTGCTGTTGCCCTTTTAGTATTAGCATTCGCCACCCTCCTTGCCTCTGCCTCTGATCCCAGTCCTCTTCAGGATTTTTGCGTAGCAATTAATAACACCGATTCTGCTGGTACGTATAATTTTATGTTTTAATTATGTAAATACAATTCATTAATTAAGATTGTTCTTCTGTTGTATAAATTAATTATATGTTTTTTTTGTGTCAAGTAAAATTTCATTCAGTAAATAAAGAGAGTACGTTGGAAATTGTTAGAACCCTAACTATATGATTTTGCATGGCTGATAGTTCATCATCCATGCATGTACAACACGGACGTACATAAAAAGATTAATTAATTTGTTTGTGTGTTCCATTGCGAGCAGTGTTCGTGAACGGGAAGTTCTGCAAGAACCCAAAACTTGCATCAGCAAACGATTTCTTCTCTGACAAGCTCCGGTACCCCGGAAACACATCGAATCCGGTCGGTTCAATTGTTACGGCGGCGAACGTGGATGATATACCCGGACTCAACACTCTCGGCATATCCTTTGCTCGCGTAGACTTTGCACCAAATGGCCTCAATCCTCCTCACACTCACCCTCGTGCCACGGAGATCCTCATAGTCTTGGAAGGTTCACTCTACGTCGGATTTGTCACATCCAATGCCGACGGCAATCGGCTGTTCACTAAGGTGTTGTACAAGGGAGATGTGTTTGTATTCCCAATCGGTCTCATTCACTTCCAACTCAATGTCGGAAAAACCAAGGCTTTGGCCATCGCCGGTCTCAGCAGCCAGAACCCGGGAGTGATCACCATTGCGAACGCAGTCTTTGGATCCAACCCTCCCATCAACCCTGATGTTTTGGCCAAGGCATTCCAGGTGGACGATAATGTGGTTAATAATCTTCAGAAACAGTTTTGGTACAATAACAGTTAATCAAAACGACTCACAAATTATGTGAAGTTTAATATTAAATAAATAAGAAGATCATGGTTTGATTTGCTTATGTAATGATGTACCAATCTTCCTATACAGCCAGTCTCCTTCCGACTCCGAGGGATGTTTTGAGAATAATTTTAATACAATAGTGATGTGTGTTATTTTATTGGGCAAAAGACAGTTTACTACCCTCATGTTTCGTGGTTTTCAACATTTAGTACATCAAGTTTTTTTCGTCCCAGAATCATACCTAAAGTGTAAATTTTGGGACAGTCTCATACATCCGTTAGTCAAACTGTTAAGTCTTCCGTTAACTATGACGTGGCGCCCATGTGGACAATGACTGGGCGTCACGTGTCATTTGACTGGGCGCCACGTGTCATTTAAAATATTTAATTAATTAATTAAATTAAAAAAAAAAAAAGAAAAAGAAAAAAGAAGCAAACGCAGACAAGGAAGAAGAAGAAGAAGGCAGGGGGAAGGAAGAAGGAGGAGGAGAAGAAGAAGAAAACAAAAAAAAAAAATCTGCAAATGCAGATCTGGAAAACGCAGCGGGGGGGGGGGGGGGGGGTGGAAGGAAGGAGGAGGAGGAGGAGGAGGAGAAGAAAGAAAGAAAAAAAAAAAAAAAAAAAAAAAATCTGCAAATGCAGATCTGGAAAACGCAGCAGAGGGGGGGGTGGAAGGAAGGAGGAGGAGGAGAAGAAGAAAGAAAAAAAAAAACGCAGCAGCGGGGGGGGGGGGGGGGGTGGAAGAAGGAGGAGGAGGAGGAGGAGAAGAAGAAGAAAGAAAAAAAAAAAAAAAAAATCTGCAAATGCAGATCTGGAAAACGCAGCAGAGGGGGGGGGTGGAAGGAAGGAGGAGGAGGAGGAGGAGAAGAAGAAAGAAAAAAAAAAAAAATTCTGCAAATGCAGATCTGGAAAACGTAGCAGGGGGTGGAAGGAAGAAGGAGGAGGAGGAGGAGGAGGAGAAGAAGGAGGAGGAGAAGAAGAAGCTTGTGACACCGAAATACTATTCATTGGGCTATATATATATATATATATATATTTGAACAAACGATATTATCTATAATAAAGGGGGTTAGGTTTAGCCTCACAATGAATTAGCAATAATGTAGTTCAAATTCATCTTTTGGCGAGAATCGAACCTAAGACCTCTTACTTACAAGTGAAGAAGAATACCACTAGACCATAGTACTAATTGGCAGCAAAATTATATATTGTATATTGAAACACCAAATAATTGGATTCAGTCAAATTATTTATGTGCTTGAAAATTATACATTGTATATGAAAGTTGTTCCTCTCATTGAACTCTACAACCCTGTAAAATTTGATAATTTTTAGAGTTCGCCGGAAACCTTCACGCACGGCGGTGCATGGCCTGTGTGACTGAACCATATTTGATATGCATTTGGTGTAATTCACTTGTTTGAACCTAGTTAGTGATTGTTAGTCACTTGAATGATTTTCAGAAATGAGTTAGAAATTGAATTTGTGAACTACTAATGGCTTGATATCTTCGTAGGGTACGTAGGCAGTCTAACTAGAAGGTTATATGCAGCCATAATAAAATAAATGAGATAAATTTTTATTGAAAATTTTCTGAAAAGGAATTTGGTGATTATCCTCCGAAATAATTTTTGGGCCGATTTTAGTAGTTAGCTTCCGAATTAGAAATTTCGGGACGTTACACCCATCCCACCATGCACTTAGATAGACGAGCTTCGATTAAAATTGGATACCAAATCTACTACCCCCCTCACTTCCCCTTCCTAATCGGCATCCTAGGCATGCTGGATCTCTATAGAGACCAAGTGTTGGGTATTTTACATATCCCTTAGCCTCACTCTCTACCACATATGATACTTTGTTCGTATATATTTGCAGGGGTTCTTGAAAGGGGACTTGGATCTGGTGTCTAATCTCATTTCGGATTTTAGCTTTCTTCGAGGATGTGAAAGCGGCGGTCTGGTTATGCAACTTGAGATTAGGGTTTTTTTTTGTTTGTTATTGTAGTCTTCGGGCCTAAGTTTGCGAGGGTCTCCTGTTATATCTTGGGTTGCAGCTCTCATTTTGCTTGGGTCTTTTACCTTATATGTTGTTTGTTTATTGGGTTCCTTTTGGACCTTGTACTATTTTTTAATGTATTTTGACAAAAATAAAAAATAAAAAAATTCTTTTAATATCGCGTACGCTGTTTGACTAATGTTCTTTTTGGTACTAGTTTAATCAACAGGATCCTCTCCAGATCATTTTGGTGAGGATCCTAGAGATCCGTGAATCGTGTCCGTTCATTGTATATCGTGCGGTCAGTTTTTGTCAAGTACTGTTTGTGTTTAATTTTAAATAAAAATACTTAAAATAATTTATGACCGCACAATACAATAAACATACGCGATTGACAAATCCCCGGATCCTCACAAAGAGGATCCGGTCCTAGTTTAACTCATTTCCTCTTCATCTTCCTCATTTTATAAATAAGTATATTTTAGATGCCTAATAGATAAACCTTTATTAAAGGTACCATTAACCGGATATTCTTCACTTCTTCTTCTTCTTTTTTTCAACCAAAATTATGTATAGTATATTGAGACACCAAATAATAGGACTCGGTCAAGTATTTATGTGCTTGAAAATTCTAACATAAGTAGCTTCTAATTTCAAGTGTTAAATGCATGGTTGATCGGCCTTTTTTATTCTTGTTTTGTAGTTTTTATTTCCGGCTCTCGAGATCGATTTAATTAGTTACTGAAAACACCTATATATGCATGCATGTTTTAGTGTAACAAATTTAATTTTCATCAAAATTTCTAACGAACAAAAGAAATGCAATACAATTTTTCAATTTTAAATTAATATTTAAATTACAATAATAAGGTAAAGAGTTCGAACCTGAGTGTAACGCAGCTTCAATTATTACAATAATCGATGACATGCAAAATGTTGTATGGTCAGTGGCTTATTGCAGAAGGAATTGGTACAAATTAATATTAAATTTTAATCCAAGACCAATTCAATAAGGAGTAACTACAACCAAGTCTCTAGCTGCTTCTAAAATAATCCAAGCCTTTACCTGCTTCTAAATATTAATCCAAGTCTTTACCTGCTTCGATTATCCACAAGGAAAATGCAAGACCAGTTCATCATCAGTCTCTCTTGCTAATCTATAAATACAGAAGTGTCCCCATGCTTAATTTTCATCCATCTCGAAGCAACTCCTCATCTAGTTGAGTACAAGTTCCAAGTGCTTGCTAATCCCCTACAGACTATAGCCAGCGATGAAGGGAGTTCATTTCCCTGTAACTGCTGCTGCCCTGTCAGTATTAGCATTCGCCGCCCTCCTTGCCTCTGCCTCTGATCCCGATCCTCTTCAGGACTTTTGCGTAGCAATTAATAACACCGATTCTGCTGGTACGTATACTTATATGTTTTAATTATGTAAAAACAATATCCCTAATTAAGATTCCATTCAGTACAGAGAGTACGTAGGAAATAGCAAGGCCTAAACCCTAACTATATGATTTTGCATGGCTGATGGCTCATCATCCATGCATGTTCAACACCTACGTACATAAACAAAATTAATTTGCTTGTGTGTATCATTGCGAGCAGTGTTTGTGAACGGGAAGTTCTGCAAGGACCCAAAACTTGCATCAGCAAACGATTTCTTCTCTGACAAGCTCCGGTACCCCGGAAACACATCGAATCCGGTCGGTTCAATTGTTACGGCGGCGAACGTGGATGATATACCCGGACTCAACACTCTCGGCATATCCTTTGCTCGCGTAGACTTTGCACCAAATGGCCTCAATCCTCCTCACACTCACCCTCGTGCCACGGAGATCCTCATAGTCTTGGAAGGCTTGTTAAAGTCCCACATCGGTGGGGTGAAGAAAATATGGAGGGTTTAAATAGTATTACCCCACTCTAACTATCACTGAGGCCTTTTGTGGTAAAACCCCACACCTGACGGATTGGGCAGGTAGTTAAGTTGGGGACAATATCGGTGTCGTTAGAGTGGGACGGGCCCTGCAATCCAAAAATTCCAACATGGTATCAGAGCCCACGGTTGCGGGCCCGTGCAAGCCAACGAGCTTGTGTGTGCAAGCCAATGAGCTTGTCACCACCCAGAAGGAAACAAGTCTGAGCTCTTAATATAGAGACGACCGCTGAATTCCAATTGAAAACAAGTGGGCCCAACATGAGCCGACCTCTGAGTTTCAATTACCGATGTGGATCTCCACGTGTGAACCACTAAATGAGGTTACACGTGAGGGGGAGTGTTAAAGTCCCACATCGGTGGGGTGAAGAAAATATGGAGGGTTTAAATAGTATTACCCCACTCTAACTAACACTGAGGCCTTTTGTGGTACCGCTGAATTCCAATTGAAAACAAGTGGGCCCAACGTGAGCCGACCTCTGAGTTTCAATTACCGATGTGGATCTCCACGTGTGAACCACTAAATGAGGTTACACGTGAGGGGGAGTGTTAAAGTCCCACATCGGTGGGGTGAAGAAAATATGGAGGGTTTAAATAGTATTACCCCACTCTAACTAACACTGAGGCCTTTTGTGGTAAAACCCCACACCTGACGGATTGGGCAGGTAGTTAAGTTGGGGACAGTATCGGTGTCGTTAGAGTGGGACGGGCCCGGCGATCCAAAAATTCCAACAAGGCTCACTCTACGTCGGATTTGTCACATCCAATATTCCTGGCGACGGCAATCGGCTGTTCACCAAAGTGTTGTACAAGGGAGATGTGTTTGTATTCCCAATCGGTCTCATTCACTTCCAACTCAATGTCGGAAAAACCAATGCTTTGGCCATCGCCGGTCTCAGCAGCCAGAACCCGGGAGTGATCACCATTGCGAACGCAGTCTTCGGATCCAACCCTCCCATCAACCCTGATGTTTTGGCCAAGGCATTCCAGGTGGACGATAATGTAGTTAATAATCTTCAGAAACAGTTTTGGTACAATAACAGTTAATCAAAACGACTCACAAATTATGTGAAGTCTAATATTAAATAAATAAGAAGATCATGGTTTGATTTGCTTACGTAATGATGTACCAATCTTCCTATACAGCCAGTCTCCTTTCGACTCCGAGGGATGTTTTGAGAATAATTTTAATACAACAGTGATGTGGTTATTTATCCCTAAATCTCCTACTTGGAAGTTTTTTTTTTTTGGGTTGAGCTCTCACTTGCAGTTTGAACAATCGAAAAATGAACATAAATAAATATAGGGGTTTTTGAACATTAATCCTTGCAAAAGATTAAAATTTAAAAAAAAAAACCTAGTGCTAGATTACATATTCAATTTAATCCCTTGAAGTGTATTTTTATCAAAATTTACATTCAATTTTTGTTATTTAATGTGTATTTTTATTTAATCTGTGAGATCCCACATCGCCCAGGGGAGTGATCCTTATATGTATATTCCCATCCCTACCTAGCGCGAGGCCTTTTGGGAGCTCATTGGCTTCGGGTTCCATGGGAACTCCGAAGTTAAGCGAGTAGCGTGCGAGAGCACTCCCATGATGGGTGACCCACTGGGAAGTTCTCGTGTGAGTTCCCAAAAACAAAACCGTGAGGGCGTAGTCGGGGCCCAAAGCGGACAATATCGTGCTACGGTAGTGGAGCGGGCCCGGGAAGTGGTCCACCCCGGGCCGGGATGTGACAATTTGGTATCAGAGCCTAACCCTGGTCGTGGTGTGCCGACGAGGACGTCGGGCCCCTAAGGGGGGTGGATTGTGAGATCCCACATCGCCCAGGGGAGTGATCCTTATATGTATATTCCCATCCCTACCTAGCGCGAGGCCTTTTGGGAGCTCACTGGCTTCGGGTTCCATGGGAACTCCGAAGTTAAGCGAGTAGCGTGCGAGAGCACTCCCATGATGGGTGACCCACTGGGAAGTTCTCGTGTGAGTTCCCAAAAACAAAACCGTGAGGGCGTAGTCGGGGCCCAAAGCGAACAATATCGTGCTACGGTAGTGGAGCGGGCCCGGGAAGTGGTCCACCCCGGGCCGGGATGTGACATAATCTCTCCACATTAAATTTTAATTTTATTAATATGCACATATTTAGTTTTTAATTATAAATGAACTTAAATGAGAAAATATTAAAAGAAATTTGTAATACAAAAATATATAAATACATTAGTGTATAGAAATGACTGTGCTGAAATATATAAAATTGACTTTTTGTACCAAAATATTTGTACCTACATGATTGTACCGAAATATATTATAATGAACCTAAATGTATATACTGAAATGTATTATATCAAATTAATGTGCCTAAATGTCAATACTGAAATGTATGTGCCGAAATATACGTACCTAAATGTCAATACCGAAATGTATGTACCGAAATGCATTATATTGACCGAAATGCATTATATTGAATCAATGTACCTATATGTTTGTACCAAGGAACAAAATATCGATAATATCGCCGATATATCGGCGATATTATCGTTTTTTCGGGGTCCCTATATTTTTTTAACTATCCAAATGGTTTTCGTGATAATATCGCGATATTATCGATAATATCGTTAATATCACGATATTGTCGCAATATCGCGATATTAGCCATGAGCTGGCACCCTAATAAAGGTCACCAAACTAGGCCATGAGCCTGATCGCTCATTGACCCCGTCCAGGTGAGGTAAGTAAGTTGTAATGTCGCTTCTCACTCCTTTTTATATAGCACCTGCTCTCTTCTCTTACTTTACTCTAGCCGATGTGGGACTCGTGCGCATCTTGTCCATTAAGTTGCTTACTTCTTGGGGATAGTTCTCACATCCCATTGACTATCCTGATAGTTCTCCAACGGTCATTTTCTCCTTTCTCTGTGTATATTTTGTCTAGTCATAACACCAAGTGCAGGTTTTAACATTGTAAGCTCCTCTCTCTCTCTCTATAAGTGGTTTTCAGAACTTGATGGTTTTGGCTTGCAGTGGGGTTCCGCAGAGAAAAAAAAGGATGCCCCAGATTGGATAAACCACGGCGGAGACTTGTACAACCGAAGATATGCCAACAGGGAGAAGAAGATAAGCCCTGCGACAGTTTCCAATCTCAGTTTGAAGTGGAAATTCTACGCAGGTGGTGACATAACTGTAACACCAGCCATTTTCGATGGCACACTCTACTTCCCTAGCTGGAATGGATACCTCTACGCTGTTAAGGCCTCCGACGGATCCCTTGTTTGGAAGAAGAATGTGCAGAAGCTGACTGGCTTTAACAACACCGGTTTCATACTCAATGTCAACTCTACAGTAACAAGATCGACCCCAACCGTCGCCGGCGATCTGCTCATTTGTGGAATCTATGGACTTGCTTTTGTTATTGCTGTCAAAAGGTCGAACGGGAAGCTTGTCTGGTCTACCAGGCTTGATAACCACACCAGAGCTTTCATCACCATGTCTGGAACCTATTACAAAGGGTTAGTCAAACTTAATCTACCGAACTTTTTTTTTTTCATTAGTGATCCTTCTCCTATTACAAAGGGTTAGTCAAACTTAATCTACCAAACCTATTACAAAGGGTTAGTCAAACTTAATCTACCTATTACAAAAGTAATCTTTCTCCTCCTTCAAATATTCCGATAATGAGCCTATTATGCGACATTTTCATGACATGAAACCTCGCCGGCAACAATTGTAATTTATTTGTATTGATTAATTATGGAAGACATTACTATATAAAAAGATTCAGTTGTTGTCATTTTTCTTTAACCTTGCATTCGTTTAAGTTCGCCCCTCCCCCCGAGAAATCCTGGCTTCGCCACTGGTGATAAGTGTGTGGGATTTATGCACTCAACTGTCACAAGCTGGGAGACCCCATTGGATTATAATATGGGATACAAATTAATAAGCCTTCATTGAATCACCAAGATGAAATTTAATATAGAGTTGCACAGAGCTCTCATGTAACAATACTTTCTCTCATGGTCTATCATCTATGTGCAAGATTTAGAGCTTAATTCTTTTTGTTATAAGATGATTTTAGTGCAAAGTTGGCCAATTCAAACAATATGAAATATCGATATTGGTTTTCTTTAAAATGCATGTTTGCAAATGAACGTGATAAAAATTGGATTAGTGTAGTCAAGACGTAAAATTGTGCAAGCATACAAGAAACACAAGTATTTATATGGTTCATTCAATTCAACCCAAGTTTCAAGCTACGTCCATGTCTTTTTATTTTGTATTTCATTACTGTGAGAGGGATACATTTAGAAGAAAATTAAGAGTTTTTTCTCCAATCGATTAATAGATAACAAAATTAAAAGAGAATTGGCAAATGGCACAGAACATGCCTTTCAAAGTATGACTTCTAATTATAGACTTGCATAGACCGTATAGAATTACTACATATTTTCTACACTCACAATGTTTGTCAGCTCGCTATATAATCAACTTGATAATGTTAAATCCATCATGCAATGCATTTCCTTCCAATTTTTTGTAATAAACTAATAGATAATTGACTAAATAAACATCCTGCAAAGTTTCAATAAAAATTTCCAAGTTTTTCTTACAATTTCCGTGGTTTCCATATAATTTTTATCGATATCGATATTATCCCGATATTTCCATCGATATTTCCGTGTTTTCGGACTACCGATATTTCCGATATTACCGATATTTAATACCTTGGTTTGTACCGATGGATATACCGAAATATTCAAATGTATTAATGTACAAGAACATACAAAATTGTTATCGGAATATATATTATAAAAAAGTTAGTTACCTAAATGTAGACAATAAAATATATTATGATGAACTAAATAAGAATTAAATTTAAATGTAATTAATACATTAAAATAAAAATAAAAAGATAAATAAAACATTAAAATATAACTAATAAATGATATGATTAAATGTACTAGGGACTAAAATTAGATTTTAGTCTTACACAATGTTATAGTCTAAAACTCATATTTTTTAAAGATTAAAATGATGTTTTCTAATAAATATAAAATATCATTCGATTCAACAAAATTATGTTAACCACCTTCGGTAAGAGCAAAAAGGCAACAAAAGAACAAAACTCACCTTATTGCCATAGGCCCATAAGCCAGGAGGATCCTTTTTATGATGATTCTGGAGATCCTTAAATCGTGTTCGTTCGTCGTACATCGTGCGGTCAGTTTTCGTCAGGTACTATTCATATATAATTTAAAATAAAAGTATTTAAAATGATTTATAACCGTACGATGAACATATACGATTTGAGGATTCCCAAAATCCTTACAAACAGGATCCTCATTCTGCCATAAGAACACCGTATCAACCAAAAGAGAAGAAAAAAGGGGTTCCAGCAGCATATCCGAGCCGAACCCGACCAACAAAAGTAACAACCACAAGTCTTATCGAAAACTAAATCTGCTCGGCCTAGAAAATTTATGCTTTGTCAAACCACATCTGCTCTTCCTACCAACCACCAAATACGAAAGAGATTTTAAACTTATTGTAACACCGATATCATGATAAAATCATTCGATACCTCAAACAAAATGATCTGCTCGACTCCTCCAATACAACAATCAATTGCTTCTCCAATCCACTTCAAACAAGCAAATGTGTTCCTCCAAACCACCTTGCCCCAAAATTGATCAGGGCACCTAAATTTCTCTTTGGGTCAGCATACTACCAATACCCACCACCACCACCACCTTATTAGTATGTCGTCCGAGGCATTTATTAATTTGGGTCTGATCAGAAAATACAAAAAGGAGAAGGACGACGAAGCATGCAGCACTATTAATGTGGCCGGCTACTAACCATCTCAGCTCATACCGGAGACGCCACCGTTGAGACTTGCTAGACGTTCGGCTTCATACGTGGGATAACCTACTCTGATACCATGAAGAAAGTTGAGGTTCCACTATAAAACTAATTGACAATATGGGGAATAACCCAAATTACATATAAGCTCATGCAAGGTCCCTCCTCCCATCAATGTGGGACTCGTGATCTTTTGATATAAGCGCCTCATTTTTGAATTTTTTAGGTAATTAAACATTCATGCCTTTTATTAATTTGATTAAACTTTTTTTTGTCATAATTTTGGTGCTATATGCACATTATATTGTAACGCAGCAGGGGGTGGAAGGAAGAAGGAGGAGGAGGAGGAGGAGGAGAAGAAGGAGGAGGAGAAGAAGAAGAAAGAAAAAAAAAAAAAAATCTGCAAATGCAGATCTGGAAAACGCGGCAGGAGGGGGGGTGTGGAAGGAAGGAGGAGGAGGAGAAGAAGAAGAAGAAAGAAAAAAAAAAGAAAAAAATCTGCAAATGCAGATCTGCAAAATGCAGCAGGAGGGGGGGAAGGAAGGAGGAGGAGGAGAAGAAAGAAGGAGGAAGAAGATGAAAGAAAGAAAAAAAATAAAAAAATCCACATGGACCCACGTGGCGCCCAGTCATTGTCCACATGGGGCGCCACGTCACAGTTAACTGAAGACTTAACAGTTTGACTAACGGATGTATGAGACTGTCTCAAAATTTAGACTTTAGGTATGACTCTGGGACAAAAAAAAATTGATGTACTAAATCTTGAAAACCACGAAACATGAGGGTAGTAAACTGTCTTTTGCCCTATTTTATTTGTCCCTAAATCTCTTACTTGGAAGGCTTTTTGTTTTGTTTTGGGTCGAGCTCTCATTTGCAGTTTGAACAATCGAAAAATGAACATAAATAAATATAGGGGTTTTTGAACATTAATCCTTGTAAAAGATTAAAATTTTAAAAAAATATGGTGCTAGATTACATATTTAATTTAATCCCTTGAAGTGTACTTTTATCAAAATTTACATTCAATTTTTTTTATTTAATGTGTATTTTTATTTAATCTCTCCATATTAAATTTTAATTTTATTAATATGCACATATTTAGTTTTTAATTATAAATGAACTTAAATGAGAAAATATTAAAAGAAATTTGTGATACAAAAATATATAAATACATAAGTGTACAGAAATGACTGTGCCGAAATATATAAAATTGTTGTAGGCATAATTTACTGAACAATTATGGAGGCCATAGAGAGAGAAGGGGTGCGGCATAGATAGAGAAAAAGAGAGTGGTTTAATTGTGGGTGTGTGTTATCTCACCCCATTGTGCATTTATTTATAGTACTGGGGAAGGTTATTTCCTTACCCTTTAGGATTACAACATTTAATAGGTAATCTACTCCTAATAGGAATATAAGAGATATTCCAAGATATACTAGGATTTACACAACTACAAGAAAACATGGATTATGTGACAGAATTTTTTGTGACGCTTAAAAATTTATCATATTTGAGTAAAATAAGTTACGCTTTTTCAAAAATCGTCACATAATGATTTTTATCGAACACCACAATATTTTGCGCCACATAAACTTTTGGATTCGCCACAAAATCTTGGGCGGGAAATATTACCGCCGAGTGAAATTTTAGTAAGTGACGAAACTTTAAGATTCGTCACCTAACAAAAGAAAAGCCCACGTGCTATGTCATTCGTCACATATAATATTAAAATAAGAAATTAAAAATACTAAAGACCCCAAATTGTAAAACCTATTTTCTTTTGTTCTCACCATCCCTGCCGTATTCAGCTCCCATTTGTTTACTTCTCACGTTGATTTCGACAACCAACCATCTGGTGGTTGCCAGCAACGGCGACCACCACCTCGCATTCGTCTCCCTTCCTCAGCCACCCTCTAGCAGCTTCTCCTTCCCTTGAAGACTTTGAATCTCGACGGCGATGTCGGCGCCGTCTCTGGCGACTAACTCCACATCGCCTCCTCCTCCTTCACCTGTGACTCACGCCACTTCACCAACTCCTCCTACGACCAACGCCACCGCGCCAACTCTTCATTCGATGACCAACGCCACCTCGACCAACGACACCACACCTTCTCCGCCTCCTCCAACGGTGACAACGTCAGCGCCGACCGAGTCTTCGCCACCTTCGCAACCTAAGTTTAATTCGCTGGGATTGCAGACGAACCCGAACTTGAATCCAACCATCGCTCACTAATCCGTTCCAACGCATGAGGTTATTCTAGATTACGGTAATGCTTCAGACGAAACATGCCGGTCTCTCAAGAATCGTGAGATTTCGGTCCACTACACAGTATTGGATGAGGTTTGGAATAGGAATGAGATGATCGTCGACGATGCATTCACGTACTCAGTAGCTACTGACATCATGCTTAGCGATGACATTGAACCATGTTCCGTCGATGAATGCCGACGTAGAACCGATTGGTCAAACTAGAAACAAGCAATCCAGGTCGAACTCGATTCGCACACGAAACGTAAGGTATTTAGACCTATCGTTCCTACACCACCACGCGTGAAGCCTGTTGGCTACAAGTGGGTTTTCGTAAGGAAGCGCAATGAGAATAATGAAATAGTGCGATACAAAGCACGCCTTGTAGCGCAAGGCTTTTCTCAATGCCCTGGAATTGATTATGATGAGACGTATTCCCCCGTAATGGACGTCATAACGTTCCGCTACCTAATCAGTTTGGTAGTTTCCGAAAAACTGAATATGCAGTTTATGGACGTGGTAATCGCGTATTTCTATAGGGATCTAGATACGGAAATCTACATGAAAGTTCCAGAAGGACTTTCATTGACTGGTTCAAATAGTTCTAGACCACGGAACACTCTCTCAATTAGGTTGAGGAGGTCACTCTACGGATTGAAACAATCGGGGCGGATGTGGTATAACCGTCTGAGTGAATATTTGACAAGTCAGGGATATGTGAACAACGAAGTCACATTCCAGATTTGCAATCGTTGCAGTTTATGTCGATGACATGAACCTTATCGGGACTCCTGCAAGACGTCATAACGTTCCGCTACCTAATTAGTTTGGTAGTTTCCAAAAAACTGAATATGCAGCTTATGGACGTGGTAACCGCGTATCTCTATGGGGATCTAGATACGGAAATCTACATGAAAGTTCCAGAAGGACTTCCATTGACTGGTTCAAATAGTTCTAGACCACGGAACACTTTCTCAATTAGGTTAAGGAGGTCACTCTACGGATTGAAACAATCCAGGCGGATGTGGTATAACCGTCTGAGTGAATATTTGACTAGTCAGGGTTATGTGAACAACGAACTATGTCCATGTGTGTTCATAAAGAAGTCACATTCCGGATTTGCAATCGTTGCAGTTTATGTCGATGACATGAACCTCATCGGAACAACGAACTACACCCAAAAGGTGTTGCGACGCTTTAATTAGGATAAAGCGAAGCCTTCGAGCACACCCATGGTCGTTCGGACTCTAGATGCTAAACGAGATCCCTTCCGTCCAAAGGAGGATGAGGAAGAGATTTTGGAACCCGAAGTTCCTTACCTAAGTGCAATTGGGGCTTTATTGTACTTGGCTCAGTGCACTAGACCCGACATCTCCGTCGCTGTGAATCTATTGGCTAGATATAGCAATGCACCCACACGCAGGCACTGGAATGGTGTCAAAGACATTTTCCGCTACCTCAAGGGTACTATGGATTTGCCCTTATTCTATACCCGCAAATCTCCGAGTGTTACCGCCCCCTATAGCCCTCAGATTGATTCTCGTCTTGTTGGTTACACAGATGTTGGATATCTGTCTGATCCACATAGAGCACGTTCTCAAACGGGTTATGTCTTTACCGTTGGGGACACCGCTATATCTTGGAGGTCACCAAGCAAACGCTAGTCGCAACTTCGTATAACCATGCTGAGATTCTCGCCCTGCATGAAGCATCGTGTGAATGCTTTTGGCTGAGAGAAGTGATGGAACACATTCGAAGCACTAGTGGTCTTACATCAGTCGTTAACCTTCCTATGACGATCTTTGAAGACAATGCAGCATGTATCGAGCAGCTAAAGAAGGGATACATCAATGGAGACAACACCAAGCACATAGCGCCGAAGTTCTTTTACTCATACCAACAGCAGCATCATCAAAACATTGAAGTCAAGCAAATCCGTTCCCAGGACAATCTGGTTGATCTCTTCACCAAGTCGTTGCCCAAGTCTACATTTCAGAAGCTCGTCCAAGGAATCGGTATGCGCAAATTGTCTGAATTGAATAGCTTGTAGTTCTCTTATTTAGAAGTTATGTCTAACTCAGGGGGAGTATCCAGAAGCATACTCACATGATCTTAATGGACTCTTTTTCCTACGATTAGGAGTATTTTTCCCACTGGGTTTTTGCTACCTAACGAGGTTTTAATGAGGCACCCATCCTGGGATGATCATACTCCGTTAAGTTCACTACACTCGTCCAGTTTAACGTTTGTTTAAGACATTATGCATATTTTCTTACTTTTCCCTTAGTCTATGGGTTTTCCCCATATCTTGGGCTTTACCATAGCGAGGTTTTTGTGAGTTTTTACACATGCATACTTCAAAGTAAATTTGAGACTCGCGATCACCTGTTGTGCCGATGACTTCATCAACTATTCTACCTTACCTGCTGAAGACTTGATGCGATGGTTTGTTGAGTATTTACACACTCAAGGGGGGAGTGTTGCAGTCATATTTGGAATAGGAATGTGATTGTGTAAATTCTAGAGAATATGGGAAAGTATCTTATATTCCTATTAGGACTAGATTACCTATTAAATGTTGTAATCCTAAAGGGAAAGGTATTTACCCTTTCTACTATTATAAATAAAGGCACAATGGGGTGAATCAAAACACACCTCACAATTAACTCAATCCCTCTTCTCTCTAAAGTGGCCGGCCCCCTCTCTCTCTCACTCTCTCCCTAGATCGCTCAATCAAATAGGCCTACAACATACACAATATTATAGTCTAAAACTCATCTTTTTTAAAAATTAAAATGAAGTTTTCTAATAAATATAATATTGTTGTGGACTATTTTATCTGACAAAGGGAGAGAGGGCCGGTGGCAGAGAAAGAGAGAAAAGAGAGATATGTGTTTGTAGAATTGTAGGGGAATTGTGTGTTTATCCCTCCTACATTGAACCTTTATTTATAATAATAAGATGATAGGATATTCCTTGGTCCCCAAGGAATATCAGTTACAATAGGAAAGGATAAACCCTAATCTAATCTAACCTAGGATTTACACAATCATACTTCGATTAGGAATGTTTCACAACACTCCCCCTTGAGTGTGTAAATACTCAAGGTAGATTTAGCATCATGCAGAAGTTGAGGAAGTCGACTCGTCAGTGCTGATTCCAAGGAACAATGCTTATTCTCAATAAGGTAGGAACTTGCATAAGTAGTAAGTCTCACTTAAAAACCCTAAGGCTATGGCAAAAACCCGAGTAGGGACAAAATCCATAGTCTAAGGAAAAATGCGTGAGAAAATGCAAAGTCAAAAGAAACGTCTAAATGACGTCATCAGGGATATGACCAGCCCAAGGTGGGTGCTTCGTTAAAACCTAGTTAGTAGCAAAAACCCAGTGGGAAAAATGCTCCTAATCGTAGGGAAAAAGAGTACATTAAGATCAAGCAAATATCTACATGATACTCCCCCTGAGTTTGACATAATTCCAAAGAGAAATAGCAAAGTTACAACTCAGAAAGTTTACGCATACCGATTCCATGAACAAGCTTCTGAAATGTCGTCTTCGGTAGTGATTTGGTGAAGAGGTCAGCCAGATTGTCTTGCGAACGGATTTGCGTGACTTCAATCTTCTGCTGCTCTTGTTGTTGATGTGAAAAGAAAAACTTTGGCGCAATATGCTTGGTGTTGTCTCCTTTGATGTAACCCTTCTTGAGTTGTTCGATGCAAGCTGCGTTGTCTTCAAAAATCGTCGTCGGGACATCAACGGCGTGGTGAAGATCGCAGGAGCTTCGAATATGGCCCACTACTGCTATCAACCAAAAGCATTCCCGAGTTGCTTCATGTAAGGCGAGGATTTCAGCATGGTTAGACGAAGTGGCAACTAAGGTCTGTTTAGTTGACCTCCAAGATATTGCGGTGCCTCCAACGGTAAAGACATAACCCGTTTGAGAGCGCGCCTTGTGCGGATCAGATAAGTATCCTGCGTCGGCATAACCAACAAGGCGAGAATCAACTCGAGGAGTACATTGTGCGACACCATTCGAGGATTCGTAGGGATAGAACAAGCCCAAATCCGTAGTACCCTTAAGGTAACGGAAGATGTCTTTTACGCCAGTCCAGTGTCTGCGTGTAGGTGCATTACTGTATCTTGCCAAAAGATTAACAGCGAAGGAGATGTCGGGTCTAGTGCATTGAGCTAAGTACAATAAAGCGCCTATTGCACTTAGATAAGGAACTTCAGGCTCCAAAATCTCTTCATCATCCTCCTTCGGACGGAAGGGATCTCGTTTTGCATCTAGTGTACGAACGACCATAGGAATACTCGAAGACTTCGCTTTATCTTCATTAAAGCGGCGCAACACCTTCTGGGTGTAGTACAATTGATGTACTAGGATTCCATCCGAACAATGCTCTACCTCGAGACCGAGACAGTATCGAGTTTTACCTAGATCTTTCATCTCAAATTCCGACTTCAGGTGCGCGGCAGTTCTCGTGAGCTCTTCAAGAGTTCCGATGAGATTCATGTCATCGACATATACTGCAACAATCGCAAATCCGGAATGTGACTTCTTAATGAACACACAAGGGCATAATTCGTTGTTCACATATCCCTGACTAGTCAAATACTCACTCAGACGGTTATACCACATTCTTCCGGATTGTTTCAAGCCGTAGAGTGAACGCCTCAGCCGAATTGAGAGCGTGTTCTGAGGTTTGGAAATATTTGAACCAGTCAATGTAAGTCCTTCAGGAACTTTCATGTAAATTTTCGTATCAAGATCCCCATAGAGATATGCGGTTACTACGTCCATCAGCTGCATATCCAGTTTTTCGGAAACTACCAAACTGATAAGGTAGCGAAAAGTAATCACATCCATAACGGGTGAATAAGTTTCGTCATAGTCAATCCCGGGGCGTTGTGAGAAACCTTGTGCAACAAGACGAGCTTTGTAACGCACAATTTCGTTCTTCTCATTACGCTTCCGAACGAAAACCCACTTGTAGCCAACGGGCTTCACATGTGGAAGAGTAGGAACTACAGGTCCAAACACCTTACGTTTCGCAAGAGAATCGAGTTCAACTTGGATTGCTTGTTTCCAGTTTGACCAATCAGCTCTACGTCGACATTCATCAACGGAACGCGGTTCAATGTCATCGCTCAACATGATCTCAGTAGCTACTGCAAATGCTAATGCATCGTCGACAATCATCTCATTTCTACGCCACACATCATCTAAGCTAGCATAATAGACCGAAATCTCATGATTCTCGGGAGGAGGATTCGTCTCTTCAAGGACGCTTCCGTAATCTAGAATTTCCTCATGAGTTGGGTAGAATGAGTAAGCGATAGTCGGATTCACGGTAGGTTCTTCAGGACCTTGTGTCGTGGTTTTCCTCTTCCGGGGGTGTGAATCCTTTGAACCAAGGGGTCTGCCACGCTTTTGTGTAGGGGCAGATGATTGGCTAGCCGCTAATGTACGTGGATCACCTGAATTGGTGTCCCGGGCTTCCAGGAGGGTAGTCCGTCGTACATTTGGTACATCTATCTTTGCAGGCGTATTCGCAGCTGGAATGTGTGATCTTGTCACGCGCGCTAGATCGGTGAAAGCATCTGGCATGCTCTGAGCTATGCTCTGAAGATCTAATATGCGCTGCACTTCAGTTTCAGACTGAGCGGTGCGGGGATCTAAATGAGACAAAGTAGGAGTCGTCCACGATAATTTGCCTCGTTCTTCGGGAACGTTGACGTTCTTATCTCCCCCTAACGACGGGAAGACTGTCTCATAGAAGTGACAATCCGCAAAACGAGCGGTAAACAGATCGCCTGTCAAAGGTTCTAAGTAACGAATAATCGAAGGAGAATCATATCCGACATAGATTCCCAACCTTCGCTGAGGCCCCATTTTTGTACGTAAGGGCGGCGAGATCGGCACATATACCGCACAACCAAAAACGCGCAGATGCGATATGTCGGGCTCGTATCCGGTAACCAACTGAAGGGCACTAAATGGTTGTGTCGCAACAGGCCTCAGGCGGACCAACTTTGCTGCATGCAATATTGCATGGCCCCAAGCAGCGATCGGGAGCTTGGTACGTATGACCAACGATCGAGCAATCATTTGTAAGCGCTTAATGAAAGCCTCTGCCAGGCCGTTCTGGGTGTGAACATGGGGTACATGATGTTCAACTTCAACCCCAACCGACATGCAATAGTCATCAAAAGTTTTAGATGTGAATTCTCCAGCATTATCCAATGGAATAGATTTGATCGGATAATCAGGGTGGTGAGCCCTGAGCTTGATAACCTGAGCCAACAGTTTGGAGAATGCAGCATTCCTTGTGGACAACAAGCACACGTGTGACCAACGTGTGGAAGCGTCAACCAAAACCATAAAGTATCTAAATGGTCCGCATGGAGGGTGAATCGGTCCACAAATGTCCCCCTGAATCCGTTGTAGAAAAATGGGAGGATTCGAACGAATCTTGTCATAAGAAGGCTTAGTGATAAGCTTTCCCATTGAACATGTTTGACATGCGATTCCTTAGATCGAACCTAAACTGCGGGTTAGTGGATGCCCGTGTGAAGTTTTGAGGATACGGCTCATCGCTATTCGTCCAGGATGTCCCAAACGATCATGCCAAAGTGTAATTTTGTGCGCGGTCCCAGTAGTAGGGCCGGCCACATAGTGGCATTCTATGGGGCGTATGGTCGTAGTATACAGACCACTCGGGTTACGCTCCATCTTCTCTAGAATACGCTTCTGGCCATATTCGTAGGAAGTTATGCACAGAAATTCAACTCCGTTTTCTACGTGGGTTTCAGCGTGGTAATTGTTATCTCTAATATCCTTGAAACTTAGCAACGTTCTTCCGAAACGTGGAGAATAGAGTACCTCAGCAATGGTCAAGATTGTACCATTGGACAACATTATACGTGCCTTACCGTATCCTTCGATCAGGTTGGATGGGCCTGAGAGGGTTGTCAGAGGTGCATTCTTAGGTATGAAGTTAGTGAAATAGATGCGTTCATGCAAAACTGGGTGCGTGGTTGCACTATCTGCCAGACAACTAACTTTCCCACTAGTCATACCTAGAATGAAAAATTAATTTGAATCGGTCACATGCATAAAAGTTTATAAAACAATTATCAATTCAAAGTAATTTAATTTATTCAAGGATTAAAATTGAATATCCAAAATAAATCACCAACTAATAATCCAAAACATAAAGGAAAATTGTTCAAAAATCAACCAAAAACAAGGGGGGGTTCGGCCACTAGGTGGAATTCGGCCCCATTTGTGTTATTTTAACTAAAAATAAGTCTATGTCTAAGAGTCTAATTTTCCATAGGGGTGGTATCCTCCTGAAAATCAGAAACCTCCATTTTTGTAGTCTCCGGTTCGTCCACTTGCATGAAGTTTGATTCAAACTTCTTACGACGAGAATGATATTCATCTACAACCTTCTTGGGAGCACGGCAAACACGAGACCAATGGTCCTTTGAACCACAGCGATAGCACATATCGTCATCCATGGTTTTAGGTGCTTTGCCTTTATTCTTGAAGTTCGGGGCCTGGGGAGCGAGGTTTGAGCGCTTTTGGGCTTTACTTCCTCCCTTGGGTGGGCCTTGGCACTGTTGACCTTGGTGGGATGGCTTCTGGCCGCCCCTACCTCGCCTCTTTTGGCGTTGTGGGTGCTGGTTAGTGCTATAATGTGCTTCAGGCACAACAGTAGCCCCAGTAGGTCGAGCTTGATGATTCTTTATCAACAGCTGGTTCTGCTTTTCAGCAAGAAGTAAGACATAGATCAAATCCGAGAACTTGGTGAACTTCTGAGCTCTATATTGTTGCTGCAGGACAATATTAGAAGCAGAGAAGGTCGAATAGGTCTTATCCAGGAGATCCTCTTCAGTCAAAGTTTCATTGCAAAACTTGAGAAGTGATCGGATTCGACAAACTTCAGAATTATATTCATTCACAGACTTAAAGTCTTGGAAGAGCAAGTGCTGCCAGTCGTGTCTTGCTTCAGGCAAGAATATGTCCTTTTGGTGATCAAAGCGATCAGCCAAAGCGACCCATAATGCACGTGGATCCTCTTCAGCAAGATACTCAGTTTGTAGAGCGTCATGGATATGTCTTCGGACGCAAGTTCTTTGCAGTGAGGTGGAGCTTCACATCTTGAACCCACTTGAGATAGTTCCTTCCAGAAACCTCCAAAGCGGTGAAGTCAAGTTTTTTCAAATTTGACATGTTCCTATCACAAATAGATGGACAAGATGTGGTTAGTGTAATGGAGAAGAAAATCGATCCATTCACGTAGGAGTAGAACATACAGGTTCTAATAGACATGTATTGGTTTAATTTTGCATGAAAAACTGCGGGTTTTCATGGGTGAGTTGTTTAAGTGAAAACTTCAGGTTTTCAAACAAGGCATGTTTATAAGAAGAAACTTCAGGTTTCAAAAATAATTATGAACTTCAGGTTCATATATTCCTGCAGGCAAACACAAATATATATGCAGACAAATATGCAACAAGTATATGCAAAAATATAGCTTTAGGTTTAGTATTATAATTGAATTAATTTATTTGGACTTCAGGCCAAATTAAAGTGTGGGTAAAAATATAAAAACCCATTTGGGCCTAAAAATAATTAGGCGAATAAAATTCGGGGTCCAAATAAAAAAACTAAGCCACGGGTGGCTTGAAAAATTTTGGTCCGTGTGACCTAGGCCCAAATTTGGGCTAGGGTTTTGTGTGGGGCTGCTGCAGGCAGACCAAAAAAATTCAACTCGGGCTGCTGCAGGCAAGCCCAGAAAAAAAAAAAAATTGTTTTGTTTTTTCGTTGGGCCGAGGAGCTGGAGCCCATAGGGCTCGGGTTTGATAGAAGAAGGACGACCCAGCGGCGCTGGGTGTGCTTGGCCGGGGAAGAAGGCCGGATTTTGAGCCTCGGCGCCACTGCAAGTGGCTAAAAATTGGATGGGAAGACTCGGGGGTTCTCTTCTAGGGTGTTTCGACGATTATTACAACATGGAGATATTAAAATCGCAATATTTTAATAACCAAACCCTAAAAAAATTGAAATCGAATTTTCGAGAAAATTTCGATGAGATTCCGGTGAATCTCATGAAGGAAAATTTGTGAAAAACATGTTCATTTGAGCAACATCTATGGCATGCAATTAACATTTAAAGGCGGAATCATGCTTGTATGCACTCAAAACAAAACATTACCCATGAAATTCAAAGCCTAGTAGAAATGGTGAATCAAGACTCAACTCAAGAACAAAGTGAGTTGAGAAATCTTATACCTTTGTTGATTCCTCTTTGCATAAGCAAAGGCTAATCACCCAAGGAGAGGGCCTTCATTCCTTGCTTCTTAGCTCCATGGATTTCTTGGAGGATGGTGGTTGAAAGGATTCTCCAAGAGTCACCAAAGTTGGAGACCTCTAAGTTTCGACACCAAGGATGGTTGAGGAAGAAGATGAGTGACCATGGAGGAGTTAGATGCTAGTAAATCCCTCCATGGTGGCCGGCCTCCCTAGAGAGAAAGAGAGAGCCAAAAACTCTCATCTTTCCTCAAAGAAAACCCTAATGAAGAAAAAGCTATAAAGTCATATTTATACCTCCCTCCATTGGAGTGGCAAACTTGTAATAAGTCCAAAACCCACTCCCTCTCTAATCATGGCCGGCCTCCCTATTGTTAGTGGGTTAATTGCCCATTTTGTTTTAGTTGTCACACAACTTAAACCTTATGTGCCTTGTGGACCAAAACCCTTTTGTGTCCCGAAACCCAAAACTAACTTAAGGCCTAAAACGAACCTTTCGTTCTAGATTAATTAACTTTTAATTAATCCTTGCCACATACAATTAAACTATTTAATTGTCCTTACTCATCTTCATTATATCCTTCAATCATTACCTTACACGGTGTGCGATCCATTAGGTTCCTTTTAGCGAGGCAGTGGGCGATTGTTACTCTTAACGATCGATTGTGAATTGAAACATACTTTCAATTCTCCCTTAAATGATTATACATCTTTAGGGCTTCCACAAACCATGAGTGACACCTAGCAGTGTATCATGGCTACCCAAGCTAATCAAAAGAGGTGGAGAACCTATTCAGTTTAGGATTACAATGCAATACGGTCTTTCTCTAATACAATACTCTTGACCACATTGTTTGGTTTGATAGTTTATTCATGTCTACTATCCAACGTGATTCATTTACTTATATGATTACCTTGAATGTGATTTGGAACGACTTCCTCAATCTCATTCATACTCTGGCCAGAGATTCTTAATCATATCATAGAGTATTCTCCCTCAAACAGTTTGAAGGTTAGAGATCCCTTGTTGCGCATTCACTTGCCTCCATGGCTAAGTGGCTTAACCCCAACTATGCCGTGGACACCCTCTGACGGAGTAACTTTGACATAGTCAAAGATCAAGGACCTAACCACAAGACAACTGTGATGCCTCAGGTCCAATGACTACTTTACATTATCCCAACCATGAGTTCTCATATGACATGAATATGAGAACTCCTCGTTGATCGCGTTCAGTGGACTCATTCTCTATCGAGCACCTACATGCTTGTCTTGGTGTCATTCACACCAATGACTCGAGACCTGTCACTCTCCCTAAGAGAAGACATAGCACGTACTGATCTTAACGGACTGTCAATGCCCAATTGGCAATCCTATGATCAGGAACATTTAGGATATGTATACAAAAGAGAATGGTCTCATGAATCTAACTTCTTTAGATTACATTCTCCTAATAACATATTCCTTGGACTTAAGCACATAACATTTATATGAGACAGCTTGAAACAATAATCTTTGCCCTTTATATTAAACTAGATTAGTTTAACATGTGAAATGTCCGTAAAGTATCATCATATGATTGGTTTTAGGGCACATTTCCAACAATCTCCCACTTGCACTAGAGCCAATCAGCTTGGTTATCAGTGATGATACCTCTTCTGAATTCATTTCAAAAATGGCTGAGTAGTAGGCCTAGACAATGGATATCTATATGTTATCCATAGAAGCAACCTTGAGAATGACGTCACCATTATACATGATTCTCAATCATGTGGTTTAGTCTCTCACTTGAGTTCGGATCTTGATGAGACCTTGATTCCCTGGCTTGAGCTATCGCCCCATTAGTGTCGTAGTGTCTGTACACTAGAGACACTTTCTGGTTGGAACCGAATAGAGAGTTCATAAATGAACTTTCCCATCCAAACAACATTGTTGTAAACTTCTATATGGCGATATATATGTTGCATTCATGGTAGAACACACTAAAGTCATTACTTGTAATGTTTCCACCCAAATATCTCTTTAGTCATAATAAAGAGATATCCTATTATCTCTTCATTCACAATGAAGAGACATCCAATGATGGATACTATATTAGATTCATAATCTAATACATTTACGCTTCCATTGCGTCACTTTAATTCTTCCTCATTCTTGAGGAATATATCCTTTAGTATTTCTTAAATACTTAAGGACCAACTTGACAGTTGCCATGGTTCTGATCCTGGGCTTGTACTGATATCATCTTGTACCGTTCTAGGTACAGCTCATATCAGTGTTTTTCATACAATATGAAATACGTAAATCGCCTTTATGCGTATGCATAAAGGATTCTAGTTACGCATTATGTTTCTTTGGGAGTCAAAGGGTACGTTCCCTTTGAGGAGAGCAACTTCCTAGTCTTACTAGAGTTGTCCTTCTGATTGAAGTTTATCATCATATGAGAAACTTCCTAGCATCTTTTGTCTATCATTAGGTCTCGATATAATCCAATTATATCTTGAAATCGATCATTATAGATTTCCATCCTATGTATATAGACTATGTCTCCCATATACATTCTATTATTATAGAACGTTTAAAGTCATAACTTTAACGAAGAAGAATTCCTTTCATTTCCAAAATTAATATATCAAATATATCTTCAAATTTAGGAATATGATTAACTCCCACTAATCTTTTGTAAACCTAGTAAACAAAAGATTCATTTACATCTTTATGAGAAATCAAACGATTTGATCTTTCTCTCATAAGATGTTTATAGCTCCCACTAGCTTGCTAAGATTCATGATAGATGGATCTCTACAACTTACAAGTATTGTGATTCCTAGTTTTAGACATATATTATCAAGACTATCTTGATAATGGTTTCGGAAACCTATATTACGTCTAAACATTGAATCACTATTTTGTTGTACCTAGCAATCTTCGAATTAATAGAAACCAAGACTACATGAAAGATGGTTTCTTCCAAGTCAACCAATCTCTTTGATTGTAGTCACCTTAACCTAAAATTCCCCTTTTTTTCCCCCCAAAATCCACTCCAATGCATGACCTAAAATAAACCTAAAACCTAAAACTCAAATGAGGGCCAAATTTAGGTCACAGTTTAAGTCACAAGGTAAAATAGGCCCCACAGCTTTTTGTTCAATTTTTTGAAAACAAACAACCCCACATGGGGGTGTTTCCCATTTGTCAAACTAATAAAGTCATCCAAGGGTCTCAATTAAATGGGGTGTTGGTTAATCCAACGGTCGAGGTTCAAATTATTTTTTTAGGTTAAAATATTTTCATATATTGATTTAGTGATTTTTCAAAATTTATCAGAATTTAAATATTTTTAGGTTAAAATGCGCATATAATTAATTTAGGATAGTCTACATATTTTTTTTTTTTTTTAAAAAGTTAATTTAAAAAAAAAATAGCCTTAATTCATTCTTTGATAATTTCGGGCTAAAATTTTAGGTCAGAAGGGTTGGAGCAGAAAAACTGTTTCAGGGCTAAAACCTAAATTTTCTGGGCTAAATATTTTTAAGTTTTAGGTCACCATTGGAGATGGTCTAAGCTACCAATTAGCTATGAAGGTTTCATTATTTCGGGTCAAATGGTATTATACCATTTCCTTGAGTATATGTCATATATACACTCAATGTAGTCATAAGGATTTTCATTCTTATTTCTTTCGAATTAAGAGGTGTAACTCCATGACATAGTCATAAAGTTCAAACCATTCAACTAAGACGGTTTATAAATCCTTCTCGACTACCTTGTAGCTAGTGGTGTAGGAACTAGGTTGTCATATTTGTTGATTATCTTCTTGTTTTTCAAAGAACCTATTCTTTGAATTCTATCTTTCGTTCATTTGCTCTATCTTAGGCAAATCCTAGTGTAGGATTACAATGAACTACCCAACAAACAACATTTGTTAGTTGGTTCATAGAAGTGATATCCAAAAGTTAATTTAAGGATATCCCACAAGATTGTTCTATAACAAATATTGCTAATTAGCACATAACCTCAAGTCTTAACACGCTTAAGACTTGTCTTTCTTTCCAACTACATCATATGGAGTTATGAAACGTTTTAGAAGATCTTCTAATTGACAATCATATTTACTTAGAAGTATATATCCTATATATGGGTAATTGATAACATCCAACGAACTAAATCTTATTCGAGTTCGTTCTTATTCCAACAAGGCTCACTCTACGTCGGATTTGTCACATCCAATATTCCTGGCGACGGCAATCGGCTGTTCACCAAAGTGTTGTACAAGGGAGATGTGTTTGTATTCCCAATCGGTCTCATTCACTTCCAACTCAATGTCGGAAAAACCAATGCTTTGGCCATCGCCGGTCTCAGCAGCCAGAACCCGGGAGTGATCACCATTGCGAACGCAGTCTTTGGATCCAACCCTCCCATCAACCCTGATGTTTTGGCCAAGGCATTCCAGGTGGACGATAATGTGGTTAATAATCTTCAGAAACAGTTTTGGTACAATAACAGTTAATCAAAACGACTCACAAATTATGTGAAGTCTAATATTAAATAAATAAGAAGATCGTGGTTTGATTTGCTTATGTAATGATGTACCAACCTTCCCATACAGCCAGTCTCCTTCCGACTCCGAGGGATGTTTTGAGCATAATTTTAATACAACAGTGATGATGTGTGTTATTTATCCCTAAATCTCTTACTTCGAAGGGTTTTTTTTTTTTTTTTTTTTTTTTTTTTTTTGTGTGGGTCGAGCTCTCACTTGCGGTTTGAACAATTGAAAAATGAACATAAATAAATATAAAATAGGGAGTTTTAATGAAATACTCCCAATACTATTCTTTCCCCAATCTCTCTGCTGTCGAAAGGCTCTCAACCCTGCACAACGGCTTTTTCTTCTATGTAATATGTATGTGTATATATATGTACCAAATATAATACAAATACTATAGCCCAATTATAGGTGAACCGCTCAAATATATAAACATCATGAAATGAAAGGCTATATCAAAGCATCATTTTATTAGTAACGGCATCTAATCTTCAAACTCAGCACTATTTACAGATTAATGCTACGAGGAAAATTATATATACACATTTGCGTACTGAAACACAAAAACAGAGAGGAAAGCTATATATACACAATACATTAGGGGGGGTCAAATCAGGGTAAGCCAAAAACACAAGGTCATGGAAAAGGTTGGTAAGGTAACTCTCACCCTATCTAATGTTAAATATGCTTAATTCGGAAAACTACTCAAAGAGTTGTACGAGTTGTTAAAATGAATTAATTAAGATTTTACGAAGTCCTCCAGCGTCGCCGAAAGAGGAAGAACTCATAGTCCGAATGCCTGTTTACCGATGTCGTACTTCTTTTGTTCACAATAGCTCTTGCCATAAGCGATGCTGTCTCCTCAAGTGTCCTCAGACGCTCCTCTAGTACTCCACAAGGGTTTAAGCCCTGTCTGCCTCGGTGCTGAGGGCCTTAACTTGAACCAGTATTCAGCCTGTGCACGCGCGAGACATTATTTATTAATTAATAAGCGCGAGACATTATTTATTAATTAATAAGCGCGAGACTTTTACAATATGCCTTAACTAAATGCCACAGCCAGTCAATGGCGTAGCCAGAAATTATTCGGTGGCTGGGCTAAGCTAAAATTATTACTACGAAATCAAATTTTTAATCTTATGTTGCCTACATAAAGTTATATACTAGTGAAAACTTGAATGTAGTAATTTGAAGCAAGAATTTTATGCTATGTTTTCTAGGTTTCTAGCCTTCAAAGCTTTCAAAGGAATCAAATAAGAAACCATTTGTGGTATGAAAGTTTTAATTTATTACTATTAAATATAATATTGGTTAAAGTGATGAGTTTATTTAACATCTATTAGCTCTTATTATTCTTAAAAACAGTCTTACTAATAAAAAAAAAAAAATCATTTGTTAAGTGGAATATGACAATTAAAAATCATAAACTAACTCGAAAATTAATATTTTGGGTAAATTACACTGAACTACCTCAACTATTGGGTCATTAACAGTTTCATACCTCGTCTTTAAAAAGTTTCAATGTCATACCTCATCTACGAATTTGTTACAATTTCATACTTTCTATTAAAAAATGCTGACGTGGCTTAAGGCAGGACCCACTTTCTATTAAAAAATTAATTGAATAATAAAAAAAATTAATTAAATATTAAAAAATTAAAAAAAAATTAATTTAAAAAAAAAACCCAAAAACCAAACCCATATCCCTTCCCCCCGAAACCCCCCATTCCTCCTATCTTCCCCGTCGATACCCCCCCCCCCCCAAAACCTTCCTTCCAAACCCAGAACCCCACCCTCACTTCCCCCTCAACCCCCCCCCCCCACCCCTCTTCTCCCTCCTGAGCCCCCCAACCACCTCCCTTCCATTCAAAAAAAAAAAAAAAAGAATCTGAACCCAGATTGTCCAGATCGTCGCACCCCACCCAACCTTTCCTTCTCGTCGAAGTCGGACCACCTCAATTGGTTCAGATTTTATTTTATTTTATTATTCTTTTTTCAAGTTTTGAATGGGAGGGGAGGTAAAGAGAGTGGAGTAGAGGGAGGTGGTTGGGAGGCTCGGGAGGGAGAAAAGGGGTGGGGTTTGCGGGGGTAGGTGGGGGAGGGGTTCTGGGCTTGGAAGGAAGGTTTTGGGGGATGGGGGAACCGACGGGGAAGATGGGAAGGGAATGGGGGGTTTCGGGGGAAGGGGATCTGGGTTTGCTTTTTGGGATATTTAAAAAAAAAATAATAATAATAATTAATTTTTTAATATTTAATTAATATTTTTTAATATTCAATTAATTTTTTAATAAAAAGTGGGTCCCGCCTCAAGCCAAGTCATCATTTAACGGAAGGTATGATATTGTAACAAATTCGTAGATGAGCTATGACATTGAAACTTTTAAAAGACGAGGTATGAAACTGTTATGATCCTATAGTTGAGGTAGTTATGTGTAATTTACCCTAATATTTTTAAGCTTGAAGAACCAAACTCTCCCTATGCTATAGCCAAGGGAAGCCTTGTGCTTGGCTCCGCCCTTGCAGCCAATGGCATAGCCACTCACAAGGTTAAGGTGGGATGAAGCCCATGGAGGTTTTTTGTAAGGGTAGTGTTATCCATGCACTCATTTTTACTTCTTACACACCCCTTTCAATTTTTGATTGTTCGGATCGAATGAATTGAAAATGATCACTGACAAAAAATTAATAAGGTTGTGTTGGAAGTAAAAACGGGTTTGTAAATAGATATATTCTTTTGTAAACTCATGTTTATAGCCTACTCAATTTCAATACAAATTATTATTTAATGTATATTTGGTAGAGGATAGGTAGTAAATAATACGTTTTATGCTAAAAATAATAAATTAGTTCTATCTCTAGTCCTTCTTTATCCTATTCTTTAAAGAAAAAGACCATTTACCCTATGTAATTTAGCCTATGTGCTTCTTACTCAAGAAAAGAAAAATAATTTCTTTAAATCCATATCTCCGCAATTCCTTACTTTCCGTTGCGATTTTCCAATGAATGTCACTTTTGTACGTTCTTAATCTCTTTATTTACTTATTCTTGATTTAATTAGTAGGATAATTATTTATATGGTCCTTGAATTTATCAGTTAGGATTATGATTTTGAGAATAGTTTATATTACATTGTTGTTTTTTTATATTGATTATTATATAATTTTATACAGACAAAAAAAATTAAACATATGATTTTCTGGTAATATTTTCAGCTAGCCCACTTAAAAAAAATCATGGCTCCATCCTTGGCCCCAGTTGCGCAATATTTGTGCATCTATGGACCAAATGACCGAGTGAATGGTAAGTAAAAAATGTTGCACGTAAGTCACCATCAGGTATCCGGTAAATTGGAATTCGAATGTTTTTTTGGAGAGATAATCTTCAAATGAAGATTAAGATATTGGATAGCTCTGATTATGAAATTTGTACAACGAAGATACAATATTTGCAAGTTGGAAAAAATGCAAATAAGAAAAGTAAGAAAAATGAAACTTTTTCTCTCTTTCTTTTTGTTTCTCTATCTAGAAGCCCAGATCCATAGCCTCATCTCCAGCTTCGAATTTCAGCCGTTGCCCCTTGCTCTTGATTAGGCTAGGCGGCAGGCCGCTACTCCTTCCCTCATTTGCCTTTTCCATCTTTTTCCTCCTCTCTTACTTCCTCTGCCTCTTCTCCTCCCCCTTCTTCCTCTCCCCTTCCCAGGCTTATTCTTTCGTTTATTCCCGATTCTCCCTGAGTTTATCATAGTTTCTAAGCCGAGTCTTAAGTATCCCCAAAGCTTGTCTCAAATATGGGCTTCATGCCCCTTATCTGGCCTTTTTTGCCTACTTTTACTATTTTCTGTCTTTTAATTTTCCATCATCCCTCCTCATTAGCTGTGATACTCCATCCCCATTGTAATACCCTGGAAAAAAAATACATATATGTATGATATATATGATTATGGAAAAAGAAAAAAGAAAAGAAACTGCCTGATGGCAGAAAAGAAAAGAAAAAAAAAAAGAAAAAAAGAAAAGGGAAGGGCAGTTTCAGGAGGGAGGAAATGAGGAGGCAGACCAATTGGGAGAGGGGAGAGGAAAGGGTTAGGCCAAAGGGAAGAAGGGAAAGGAGGGAAGGAAGGGAGGTGCAGAGCACCCAACTCGAAACCTTATCACGTCGACCTGTGCACAGCGCACCAACCCGACCAAAATCCAGCTTCCTCTTGCCATTTTTTCCGTTGAAACGCCACATCCACCATCTGCAACCTCCTTCACGACCTTCCATCTATCATCTCCACCCAAAATTGAAGGGTTTTGGGTCCTAACTCGCAGAAAACTCACAGGAGCACCGACGGTGATTCCTCCAATCCGGCGAGTTTCACCACCCACCACCACCCTCAATCGACTCCCCTTGGACCCAGGAACAAGACTCAATTGGTTGTAGGGGCGTCGGAACACTGAGGAAGGCGAATCGAAGAACACTCATTCTAGGGTTTCCGGCATGTGCGAGCCAAATTGGAGCCTTTTCCGGCCAAATTGGATTTTGGCCCAAGTATGAAAGTTGTTCCTCTCATTGAACTCTACAACCCTGTAAAATTTGATAATTTCTAGAGTTCACCGGAAACCTCCACGCACGGCGGTGCGTGGCCAGTGAGACTGAAACCATATTTGATATGCATTTGGTGTGATTCACTTGTTTGAACCTAGTTAGTGATTGTTAATCACTTGAATGATTTTCAAAAATGAGTTAGAAATTGAATTTGTGAACTACAAATGGCTTGATCCCTTCGTAGGGTACGTAGGCAGCCTAACAAGAAGGTTAGATGCAGCCATAATAAAATAACTAAGATAAATTTTCATTGAAAATTTTCTGAAAAAGGAATTTGGTGATTATCCTTCGAAATAATTTTTGGGCCTATCGTAGTAGTTAGCTTCCGAATTAGAAATTTCAGGACGTTACACCCATCCCATCATCACTTAGATAGACGGGCTCCGATTAGAATTGGATACCAAATCTACTACCCTCCCTTACTTCCCCTTCCCTAATCGGCATCCTAAGCATGCTGGATCTCTATCGAAGCCAAGTGTTGGGTATTTTACATATCCCTTAGCCTCACTCTCTACCACATATGATACTTTATTTGTATATATTTGCAGGGGTTCGTGAAAGGGGACTTGGATCTGATGTCTACTTTCTCAGTTCGGATTTTAGCTTCCTCCGAGGATGTGACGGCGGCGGTCTGGTTATGCAACTTGAGATTAGGGTTTATTTTGTTTGTTATTGCATCCTTTGGGCCTAAGTTTGCGAGGGCCTCCCGTTATATCTTAGGTTATAGCTCTCATTTCTTGGGCCTTTTACCTTATCTGTTGTTTGTTTATTGGGTTCCTTTTGGACCGTGTACTATTTTTCTAATGTATTTTGACAAAAATAAAAAATAAAAAAAATTCTTTTAATAACGCGTACGTTGTTTGACTAATGTTCTTTTTGGTACTAGTTTAATCAACAGGATCCTCTCCGGATCATTTTGGTGAGGATCTTGGAAATCCGTGAATCATGTCCGTTCATCGTACAGCGTGCGGTCAGTTTTTGTCAAGTACTGTTTGTGTTTACTTTTAAATAAAAATATTTAAAATACTTTATGACCGCACGATACAATAAACATACACGGTTGACAAATCCCCGGATCCTCACAAAGAGGATCCGGCGAGGATTCAGATTCCTAGTTTAACTCCTTTCCTCTTCATCTTCCTCATTTTATAAATAAGTATATTTTATATGCCTAATAGATAGACCTTTATTAAGGTACCATTAACCGGATATTCTTCACTTCTTCTTTTTTTTCAACCAAAATTATGTATAGTATATTGAGACACCAAATAATGGGACTCGGTCAAGTATTTATGTGCTTGAAAATTCTAACATAAGTAGCTTCTAATTTCAAGTGTTAAATGCATGGTTGATCGGCCGTTTTTATTCTTGTTTTGTAGTTTTTATTTCCTGCTCACGAGATCGATTTAATTAGTTACTGAAAACACCTACATATGCATGCATGTTTTAGTGTAACAAATTTAATTTTCATCAAAATTTCTAACGAACAAAAGAAATGCAATACAATTTTTCAATTTTAATATAATATTTAAATTACATTAAGAAGGTAAGGAGTTTGAACCTGAGTGTAACGCAGCTTTAATCATTACAATAATCGATCACATGCAAAAATGTGGTATGGTCAGTGGCTTATTGCAGAAGGAATTGGTACAAATTAATATTAAATTTTAATCGAAGACCAATTCAATAAGGAGTAACTACAACCAAGTCTCTAGCTGCTTCTAAAATAATCCAAGTCTTTACTGGTTCTAAATATTAATCCAAGTCTTTACCTGCTTCTAAATATTAATCCAAGTCTTTACCTGCTTCGATTATCCATAGAGAAAATCCAAGACCAGTTCATCATCAGTCTCTCTTGCTAATCTATAAATACAGAAGTGTCCCCATGCATAATTTTCATCCATCTCGAAGCAACTCATCATCAGATCATCTAGTTAAATACAAGTTCCAAGTCCTTGCTAATCCCCTACAGACTATAGCCAGCGATGAAGGGAGTTCATTTCCCTGTAACTGCTGCTGCCCTGTCAGTATTAGCATTCGCCGCCCTCCTTGCCTCTGCCTCTGATCCCGATCCTCTTCAGGACTTTTGCGTAGCAATTAATAACACCGATTCTGCTGGTACGTATACTTATATGTTTTAATTATGTAAAAACAATATCCTTAATTAAGATTCCATTCGTACAGAGAGTACGTAGGAAATAGCAAGGCCTAAACCCTAACTATATGATTTTGCATGGCTGATGGCTCATCATCCATGCATGTACAACACCTACGTACATAAAAAAGATTAATTTGCTTGTGTGTATCATTGCGAGCAGTGTTTGTGAACGGGAAGTTCTGCAAGGACCCAAAACTTGCATCAGCAAACGATTTCTTCACTGACAAGCTCCGGTACCCTGGAAACACATCGAATCCGGTCGGTTCATTTGTTACGGCGGCGAACGTGGAAGATATACCCGGACTCAACACTCTCGGCATATCCTTTGCTCGCGTAGACTTTGCACCAAATGGCCTCAATCCTCCTCACACTCACCCTCGTGCCACGGAGATCCTCATAGTCTTGGAAGGCTCACTCTACGTCGGATTTGTCACATCCAATATTCCTGGCGACGGCAATCGCCTGTTCACCAAAGTGTTGTACAAGGGAGATGTGTTTGTATTCCCAATCGGTCTCATTCACTTCCAACTCAATGTCGGAAAAACCAATGCTTTGGCCATCGCCGGTCTCAGCAGCCAGAACCCGGGAGTGATCACCATTGCGAATGCAGTCTTCGGATCCAAACCTCCCATCAACCCTGATGTTTTGACCAAGGCATTCCAGGTGGACAATAATGTGGTTGATTATCTTCAGAAACAGTTTTGGTACAATAACAGTTAATCAAAACGACTCACAAATTATATGAAATCTAATATTAAATAAATAAGAAGATCATGGTTTGATTTGCTTATGTAATGATGTACCAATCTTCCTATATAGCCAGTCTCCTTCCGACTCCGAGGGATGTTTTGAGCATAATAATTTTAATACAACAGTGATGTGTGTTATTTATCCCTAAATCTCTTACTTGGAAGGTTTTCTTTGTGGGTCGAGCTCTTACTTGCAGTTTGAACAATCGAAAAATGAACATAAATAAATATAATATATCATTTGATTCAACAAAATTATCATGACCACCTTCGATAAGAGCAAAAAGGCAACAAAAGAACGAACCTCACCTTATTGCCATAAGAACACCGTATCAACCAAAAGAGAAGAAAAAATTGGTTCCAGCAGCATATCCGAGCCGAACCCAACCACCAAAAGTTGCAGCCACGTCTTATCGAAAACTATATGTGCTGGGCCTAGAAAATTTATGCTCTGTCAAACCACATCTGCTCTTCCTACCAACCATCAAATACAAAAGAGAGTTTAAACTTATTGTAACACAGAGATCATGATAAAATCATTCGACACCTCAAACATAATGATCTGCTCGATTTGTCCAAAACAACCAACAATCTGCTTCTCCAATCCACTTCAAACAAGCAAATGCGTTCCTCCAAACCACCTCGCCCCAAAATTGATCAGGGCACCTGAATTTCTCTTTGGGTCAGCATTTATACTACCAATTCCCACCACCACCACCTTATTAGTATGTCGTCTGAGCCACTCATTTGGGTCTGATCAGAAAATACAAAAAAGGAGGTCGACGAAGCATGCAGCACTATTAATGTGGCCGGCTACTAACCATCTCAGCTCGGACCAGAGACACCATTGAGACTTGGGGCTCTTATTCTCCAATTTTCCCTTAAAAATAATGGACCGGATCACGCCACTACTCTCCTTGTTCATGCATAGAAGAAGTTTCTCCTAGCTAAGAACAAGTTTTCTCTCTTTAAGTTCAAGTAGAATAGAAGAATAAGTCAAATGCGCCTCCTAGCTAATAACAAAGTCTATTAACCAATTGGATGAAATTGAAGGGGACCAAGTCATTTACAACTACACTTAAACTTGGCTATTCATACTACCATGTCAACCAAACCGAGGCCATCCATGATGAGATCGACTCGATCATTTTTTGAGCTCAAGCTAGGCGAACATTTTAGGTGGTTCGGTTGTAACACACCAGCCACTTCACCCTAACTAGGCTTAATCATTTTGCTCTGCCTTATATTTGATAGGCATTGTCAAAAATGGCGATGGGGGAGGAGCATGGTTGGTATGCGCCGAGCAGATGTTGGATTCGACAGCTGAAACTGTTGAGAGTTGTCCCACATCGGTGAGAGACAAGGTTTGCTATGTACTTATATGGCCTTGGGTTACTCCCCATATTGCCAATTGGTTTTATGGTAGAACCTCAATTTCATCATGGTATCAGAGCGGATTGTCCTCGTGTGAAGCCAAACGGCCACACGCTCTCCACGTCACCCAGTTGTTGTCCACATGTAGGCTTGAAAATCAGTCACACGTGCGGGGACGTGTTGAGAGTTGTCCCACATCGGTGAGAGACAAGGTTTGCTATGTGCTTATATGGTCTTAGGTTACCCTCCATATTGCCAATTGGTTTTATGGTAGAACCTCAATTTCATCACTACCAAGTTGTGAGTGTTGCGTTTGGTACTCGGTTCTCATTATCTCGACTATATATTCCAGTTTGCAACTTTGGACAGAGCAGAATATAGGAAGGATCTGGGAATCCGAGGGATTATCAGTCGTGATCAAGTCATTTTGCTTGGGCCTTTTACCTAATCTGTTGTTGTTTGTTTATTGGGTTCCTTTTGGTATGGTCAGTGGCTTATTGCGAAAGGAATTGGTAAGGTCATCAGTGGCTTAATTAATGCGAAAGGAATTGGTACAAATTAATATTAAATTTTAATCCGAGGGGTTATCAGTGGTGATCACGTCTCTAGCTGCTTTTAAAACTATCCAAGTCTTTACCTGCTTCTAAAAATTATATTACAAGTCTTTACCTGCTTCGATTATCCACAGGGAAAATCCAAGACCAGTTCATCATCAGTCTCTCTTGCTAATCTATAAATACAGAAGTGTCCCCATGCATAATTTTCATCCATCTCGAAGCAACTCTTCATCAGATCATCTAGTTAAATACAAGTTCCAAGTCCTTGCTAATCCCCTATAGACTATAGCTAGCGATGAAAGGAGTTCATTTCCCTGTAACTGCTGCTGCCCTGTCAGTATTAGCATTCGCCACCCTCCTTGCCTCTGCCTCTGATCCCGATCCTCTTCAGGACTTTTGCGTAGCAATTAATAATACCGATTCTGCTGGTACGTATACTTATATGTTTTAATTATGTAAAAACAATATCCTTAATTAAGATTCCATTCAGTACAGAGAGTACGTAGGAAATAGCAAGGCCTAAACCCTAACTATATGATTTTGCATGGCTGATGGCTCATCATCCATGCATGTACAACACCTACGTAAAAAAGATTAATTTGCTTGTGTGTATCATTGCGAGCAGTGTTTGTGAACGGGAAGTTCTGCAAGGACCCAAAACTTGCATCAGCAAACGATTTCTTCTCTGACAAGCTCCGGTACCCCGGAAACACATCGAATCCGGTCGGTTCAATTGTTACGGCGGCGAACGTGGATGATATACCCGGACTCAACACTCTCGGCATATCCTTTGCTCGCGTAGACTTTGCACCAAATGGCCTCAATCCTCCTCACACTCACCCTCGTGCCACGGAGATCCTCATAGTCTTGGAAGGCTCACTCTACGTCGGATTTGTCACATCCAATATTCCTGGCGACGGCAATCGCCTGTTCACCAAAGTGTTGTACAAGGGAGATGTGTTTGTATTCCCAATCGGTCTCATTCACTTCCAACTCAATGTCGGAAAAACCAATGCTTTGGCCATCGCCGGTCTCAGCAGCCAGAACCCGGGAGTGATCACCATTGCGAATGCAGTCTTCGGATCCAAACCTCCCATCAACCCTGATGTTTTGACCAAGGCATTCCAGGTGGACAATAATGTGATTGATTTGTAAAGTTTTAAGTGAATGACAATGAATACTAATTGGATGACAGCATGTCTGTGATGCAAGTAGTATAGTCGGTCTCTACTTCGTAAGGGTTATGGAGTCTTATTTCATGCGGCTGACTTAAAGCTATCCTGATAAGGATTGAATGCAAAGATGTTTGAATCATGATAGGACTTTTCTTCTTGGTAACCAGGCGATAAGGATACACGGCTGTTAATAGGCTGGTTGTGTATTCTCAGCAAGAGATATATATATATGAAGTTATAGTCCCTGCTCTCATACGTGAAAAACCCTAGATATTACTGAGACCTATTCATGCAGTAAGGGAGCTATTGAGTAGTGGGAGTAGAAGACTACTTCTGTTATTCATTCAATGGCGACTCCATCAGGTAAGTCATCCTTGTGACTAATGTGATGCTATGATTTGGTTGTTACTGATCTGTTTGTTCATGTTGGTAATCCTAACACTGCGTTGGTAATATTGTTAACTTAATTCTTACCTAATTCTTACATGTGGCATCAGAGCCACCCAACGTGGCTAGGGTTCTTTATTTTTACTAAAGGAACTGAGGTATATATTTGATTCTGGTTAAATTAATGCTTCCGCTATACTCTAACCAATTCATCTGCAATTTCTTTTAAAATCAATTGCATGATGAATAATTACATGGTATTCTTCGAGTTGTGTTTGTTACATTTATGCAGAGAAGTATATCCATTCAGAGTAATGAAAACACTTGGATGATCCTGGTTAAATGCTTCCGCAATCCTGAATGAGTTTGTTATAAACTTGCTGCATATTTCGCACGCATCAAAACTGGTACTTTGCGTATTGGCTAATTGCATCCATCCCTAATTAATTAACGTATACATACATATACATGCTTGTACATATCTTCCTCGGAAGAAATGCTTGCAGAATGGCATCAAATAGAAGGAGTATCAGACTTCAACAAATGAAGTAAAACTTTAGGAATCAATATCATTTATCTATCACTAAACGACTTGACAGATAAATTGATGATTGATTTTATTTTGGATGAACCATGTGAGTGT
>JAVVNS010000063.1:0-125000 GCA_036320875.1 Cotoneaster glaucophyllus
CACTCTTATTTTCACTCAGATTTTCTGACTACACTCCCTACACTAGTTATATGTGAGAAGATTGATGTAAACATGAAAACGAACACTCACATATGTTTATAACAAAGAAAGAAATTTCTGGATTTATTAATGCATGTGTATAGATATGATCTCATGAATGGAATGCCACTACTTAGATGCGAGAACCAGGGATACCATATGCTCATACCAATCCCAAACTCCACAAATTGAAACACACAACACCCAAGATAGAAGTATAGGGTTGTAATGGGGCTAAGGTATTGGTTAACAAGGAAAGATATGGAAAACAAACGTTCTTAAGCAATAGCAAGCAAAGCAATGAAATAGGCACTTAGAATTCACTTTTGAATGCAAAAATCAACTTTAAACACAAGGGGAAGGTGCACACAACTTTTTAGGGGCGAATTCAAACTTTTGGACCTTTTCTTCAACAACCAACACTTTAGAGCTCATTTTCTCTTCTTTTCAACTCTTTTTCTTACTTTTCTTCACACTTTTCTTTTCTTTTTCTGTTTTTCACGAATTTTTTTCTTTTTCTTTCTTTTGGCACACAAAACCCTTCCCCCACACTCATTTTCTGCAATATGGTGATCAAAAGGAATTTCCTTCTAAGTTATGCTCCACTATGCTTCAAGAACAAGGGTATGGATGGTCCTATACTAGGCTTGGTAGGGTAAAACGTGGCTAACAAAGAACATGGGCTAAAACAAGGCTCAACGGGGTTAAACCTACAAAACATAATGCGAAGGGTAAGGCGTTTTGGCTCTAGTTTTAACTAACAACTTCATCTTGATTATGTGCTATGCTAATCAATTTTATGCTTTGAATGAAACGGGCATGAGTTCTAGTATTTGGAACTATAGTGATGAAACGCCTTCTAAGTAGCAACCAAGCAATGAATAATGAGATCATGCAACGACTTAGAAAACAACAAATGCACAGATTTTTAACTCTCCAAAGAACGTTTTAGGCTCAAGTCTCTCAAGGTTGTAGCGTTAATTTGAGTTCCTTCCTTCAAGCATGTTACAAAAACTAATTTTTTTTTCTTTGTGATTAAACATGAATTCGTAAGTTACAACTACAGCTAAGCATAAACCAAAGGCATATCAAACTTCCATCCATGTTTGTAACTTTCTTTAACAGTTATGCATTTAAAAACCAAATCCTCATCATTGTGTTGGAAGGTACCCTAAGACACAAACAAACACACAAAAACAACTTTAAAATGACTCTTTTTGGTATTTTTAACACATTTTTCGATTTTTTTCAAAACGTTTTCGGATTTTACTTAAAGGACACATAAAAACACTCCAAAACACACTAAAAACACTTAAAAACAGTGAAAACAACTTTAGAAGTGATAGGTGATAAAAACCCACGAATTTTACATGAAAACACTTTGTTTACCCCCCCACACTTAAATCAAACATTGTCCTCAATGTTTCAAACATTTACGCACACACAAGCAAACAAACAAACAATTAACAAACATGACACGAAATGTAAATTAAAATCAATAAAGAGTAGAGTTTAGGAACATAAACACCTGGTTATAATGCCGGATCGTCCAAAGGCTCTTTATTGAATGCATGGGTTGCCTCCCAAGAAGCGCTTGCTTTAACGTCTTCCAGCCGGACGCATCTTCCTTCTAAGCTTGATTTGAGCATATAGCATGGAGTGGTATATTCTCCACGATATGCGCCTTGAAACGTCTATGCATTGAATCCTTGAATGGAAGGGGATAGTGATCCTTCCTGTTTTTGGTGTTTTGCTTCCTTAAGTCAATGTGAACTTTCTCACCACCTTTGGTTTGATTAAGTCCCTTCACCAAAGGGGGTAACAACCTATTAGTTGAAATGGGAATTTAAATTGGGATTGGAGACTTACCCATGTACTGCATTGAAATGGCAGATTTGTCAAGAATTGCACAATGGTTGCGTTCGGCCAGATTGGGCTTTTTGAGGGGTATGGCCGAATTTCCTACTCCAATTCCTTCTTCTTTGGTGGTTCGAAATCCATTCTTCTTGATTCGTGATGAACATTCCTGCCTTATATCTTTAATTACATTAATAGCACAACAAGAACGAACATCATTAGTATGCTCAACTGATTCAGAAATTTTAAAATTAATCATATCACCACCAAATTGCATTGTTACTGCTCCCTTAGCCACATCAATCTTCGTGTTGGCTGTTTTCATGAAAGGCCGTCCAAGTAAGAGTGGTGGTGATGGAGAGTGGGCGGTTTCCTCCATGTCAAGCACATAAAAATCTGCAGGAAAAATCAAATGGTCTACCTGCACCAAAACATCTTCCAAAACTCCTTTTGGATATGCATTAGACCTATCGGCTAATTGAATAACAACACCATCCTTTTTGAGCTCTCCTAGATTCATAGATGCATAAACAGAATATGGCATGACATTAATTGATGCACCTAAATCTAGCATAGCATGTTCAAATTTAGCATTTCCAATAACACAAGGAATCGTAAAACTACCCGGATCTTTGCATTTAGGTGGTAGTTTTCTTTGTAAGATCGCAGAAACATTCTCACTTACCTGGACCACTTCTTTTTCCCGAATCCGTTTCCTTGTTGTACAAAGCTTCTTCAAAAACTTGGCATACTTTGGAATTTGCTTAATCGCATCAAGGAGCGGGATATTGACATGCACCTTTCTAAACATCTCTAGAACGTCTTGTTCCTCCTCTTCGCTCTTTGATTGCATAAATCTGCTAGGAAAGGGCACATTTAGTGGAATAGAACTAGAAAAATTCGAATTTAGGCTTACCTTGGTGGTTTGGGACGGCCTAGGTGGTGTAGGTGGCTGCGGCAAGGGTTGTGCATCCCTTGCCGTGGCTTTGTTTCCTTCCTCTTCCTCGAGCAACAGCTTTTCATCTTCCTTTCGGGCAGATTGGGATGGTTGTGGATTGGTTCCAACTTCTTTGCCACTTCTCAACGTAATGGCCTTGACGGTTTCAAAGCCTCCTTTGGGATTCACAACGGTTGAACTAGGAAGTTTGCCTTGTTCTCTAAACTGCCCTAGGAACTCTGAAATCTGCCCCATTTGTTTCTCCAATTCATCGACCTTCCGGGCTTGATTTTGCACTTCTTTGGCGTAATTATGCATGTCTTTGGCTTGATTTTCCTGTCCTTGCGCCAAAGTAGTTAGTAATTGAATGACTTGAGCATTATCAAAAGCCGAACCTGAGTTATTTTGGGCAGATTGTTGTTGGGATTGCATTGGTGCATATGGCGTTTGAAACATTCCAGAGGGTGGTGGCCGAAATCCCCCTTGTCGTGCAGGTTGTTGGGGCTCTCTCCACTTCATGTTAGGGTGCTCTCTCCATCCGGGGTTGTATGTGTTCGAGTATGGATCGTTCCTTTGCTGATTTTGGCCTTGAAAACCTATGGCATTGGCACTTTCCCATCCTCCATTCTCAATCAATTGTGGACATTGATCATTGGGATGCCCTTGCATAGAGCACACGCCACACACACTTGGGTTGTTTCCTTGTATTTGAGATTGCAAATCGGAATTGGAACTTACCTCATTTACTTGCTGCCGTGGGGTGTCTCTTTGGCCAACTCCCTCATATTGTTGTGCGTTCAAGGCTCGGTTCGAAATTAGAATCTTGGCAGCCAACGGTGTTTTGTCAACCAAAGCACCTCCTGCCGAGGCATCTAGCATTTGTCTTTCAATTAGAAGGAGTCCCTCATTTGGTGCTGTGGACAAGATGCAACAAGGGCCTTGAAACGCTCATAATATGCCGGAAAGGATTTTCCTTGGTTTTGTTGTATGCCACTGATTTTCTTCCTTAAAAGAATGACACGTGATGTAGGGAAGAATTTCTCTAAAAACGCACGCTTCATACTTTCCCAAGAAGTGACGGTTCCGGGTGCCAATTCATATAGCCAATCTTTAGCCTTGTCCAAAAGAGAGAATGGAAAGGCTTTCATCTTTAGAATACTCCCATCGACATTAATGGGTGTCATACTCGAACATACCACTTCAAACTCCTTAAGATGCTTGTTTGGATCTTCCATGGACAGCCCATGGTATTTGGGAATGTGATGCAACAAGCTAGACTTCAATTCAAACTCATCGGTCTTACCTTGGGCAGCCACGGGGTATTGAATGCAAAGAGGTGCGGCATTGGCCAACCCCGAGGCTGAAAGTTCTTTGATTGTACGATTGTCCGCTTCCATGGCTTGTTCTTCTTCTTCCTCTTCTTCAAATTCAGATTCGGCCTCTGAACTTGAATTAGGTGGGTTTGGTTCTGGTTGCTTCCTCTTCCTTCTCAACGTTCGTTCGAAATTGTCGTCAAAATCCAAGGTGTTTGTACGAATAGGTTGAGAACTACGAGTCATAAACTTAGTACCTGAAACAAGAAAACAAAACAAAATAAGAATACTAACTATAACTTACGAAACAAACAAGGGATTAGCAAATTTGCTAATCCCCGGCAACGGCGCCAAAATTTGATGTGAAAATTACTTATCACGCAAATTAAACCCTATTTTTGACAGTTGTAGTATATGATGTAAGTAGGGATCGTTCTAGGCCGGGGATTAACTAGGGATTGCTAATCGACTCTAAATTGATTTAAAAACACAAAAACAAAGTTAAAAACGTTTGTATAGACTCAAGGGACTCAAAACAAGTTAAAAACACTTAAAACGGCTTAAAAACACTTTGTGGACAGATTCTAGACGCTAGGGATGGTTTTGGACGAAAATTGGTTTTAGTTTGACTCAAAACACTTGAAACACACAAAGAAAACAGATTTTAGACACTTTAAAACAAGAAAGTAAAAGGGGGGTTTTGGTTTGGACGAATTTGAAAATAAAACAAAGACTTTGTAAAGTAAACAAGTTTGAAAACGAATTTGAAAACTTTGATGGTTGATGGGCTAGCTAGAGGGTCCTTCTCCACACATGACACATATGCAACACAAATCAACTTCCAGTTATTATCTTTTTAAATTATGAATGACAACGCCCCAGATTAACCGTGAATTGCACTAATTAACCTTCAGATTTTCCTAAGTTCATTGAATTAGATAGAATACGTATCCAACCAAATTATCCTTATTGATGATAGCATACTCAAAGGTCATTAAGTTTGTTGAAAACCATAAGCATTGACGAGGAAAATATGACAACATATATGTTTTCCAAGAATTTAACTTAACACGATTGTGACTAGCAACCTTTACTACTTATGAATACAAGTTCATTATATGCAATTCCCTTATATTCTAGCATCAAATTCATGCATGCAAACTAAGTTGGCCACCTTAACCCACATACAAGAATAAGTTTTGAATCAAACAGTTAAGCAAATTACATTCATAACTTATGAAATAATAACTGGATAATCAATTCATGTCACATATATTATCATGGCTTTGAAATCGCCCCTAGCTAAAACGAGTTTAGCCTCTCATGTTCACAATTACACATAAGCAAATTGAATTAAACATTGAAGTATAAGGATAGAAAACACCTAGAATAGAGCTCCACTAGGCACGGCAAGGTCCTTCTTCTCCTTGGTATTTGCGGCACAAGAGGCTTTGTGAATGAATGAGTGTGGATGAATGGCTGAATGTAGAGTGAAATATGAGAGAGGTGGTGAATGAATGAGCTGCAGCACCTATGTATTTATAGGGCTGAAAAGGCACGGTTTCAAGGTAGTTTTGGAGAGGGATTTAGGACTCCAAATCCACAAAGAACAAGGTTAAATTGGAGCACAATCCAAGGGGGAAAAGGATGGTTCCTTGCAGCAGGTATTTGGGCTTCTAGAAGATGATATGTGTGGCACCTTTGTAGGAATAGGATAAGGATTCTAGAAATCTGATTTCTAGGTGTTTAAATGTAATTAGGAGTCTTCTTTGTAGCTGGTTTTAAGGTAGAATAGGATTAGGATAAGGGTAGGATAAGATAAGGTAGTTTGGATAAGATAAGATAAGGTTTTGGATAATGTTTGAGATAATGTTCCATATTTCTTGCTCTTCTCTTATCTTCTAGAACTTGAACTTGTTTCTTCCTTCTTCTTAGCTGATTCCTAGCCTTTAAATCCTCAAATTCGTCCATCCTTCTTGCTTGACTCATAAGCTATCCATCCTTGGTCCAAAATAGCTCCAAAACACTCCAAATTGGCTCTTTTTGCACACTTTGTCATTAGGCCCTGAAATTGCACGAAAATGGTTTAAAACACTATAATTAACATAATTAAGCTAAGTAAATGCAAGAAAACAAGGTAACTAAGTCGCATAAATATGCTCCTATCAGGACCGGGGATTAGGAGGGCTTGCTAAAACCTCTAAACTGACTCTAAAACATAAAAACAAAGTTAAAAACGTAAGGAAAGACTCACAAGACTCAAAACAAGTGCAAAAGACTCAAAACTGGCTAAAAAGACTCAAAACTGCCTAAAAACACTACTGAGGCAGTTTCTGACCGTAAACACACTTTGGACGAAATTGGGGGTTTGGTTTGACTCAAAAACACTCAAAATATCAACAAAACATATTTAGAACACTTTGAAACAAGAAAGTAAAAAAGGGGGGTTTTGATTTGGTCGAATTTGAAAGAAAAACACACAGATTGTAAACTAGGCAGATTCTAGAGCAAAACAATGTCAAAAACGTTTTGGAACTCAGATGGATGATGGATTAGCTAGAGGTCCGTTCTTCGCACATGAAACACTTGCTCATAAACCGATTTCCAGTTACTTTTCAATGAATTATGAAGCCCAACACCCCAGACTAACCGTGATGCACAAATTAACCCTCAGATTTTCCTTGAATCGTTGAATTGGATGAATGCATGCGACAATCCAAATTATTCTCCAAAAGTCCTCTACATGAATGCATAATAGAGATACAATCAGAAATCATTAAGTTCCATGAAAATCATAAGTGTTGGCGAAACATTCGTAACTATGAATGCATGAAACGTTTGTCAAGAATTCAATTAACGCGATTGTTTATAAGCAACCTCCACTACTTGTGAATATAAACTTGTAACGATTAGGTGAAACTCATTCATATTCTAGCATCAAATCTGTGCATGCAAATTAAGTGTGCACCCTCAACCCACATACACAAATAAGTTATCAATCAAATAGTTAATTGAGTTGCATTCACGATTCATCAAATCATAACTGAAAACAATCGATTTATTTCACAAGCATGTTCATGGCTACAAACTTCCCCCTAGCTAACTAGGGATTTAGCCACTCATATCCACAGCAAAACAAAGATAATTGAACTTAAACATAAACAAAGGATAGAGTACACCTAAAAACGCTCTAACAATCCAACGTCTTGAATGGCAAGCACGTCCAAGGGTCTCCTTCCTTCTTCTTTGCTGCGGCACAAGGGTGTTTGGTGGTGATTTGTGGTGAATTATGGTGGTGGATGGATGTAGGCAGGTTATGGTGAAGGATGGATGGTGGAATGGTGTAGAATGGTGCGGCAAAGGGTCTTTATTTATAGGCTTGGGTAAAGGCACGCCCCAATTAATTTGGGAATCAGATTTTATTCTAAATCCTAAAGGAAAAGGAGAATTAAATGATAAAATCCAAAGGAAAAAAAGAATGTAGGGTGCGGCATTGACTAGAGAGAAAGGGAAAGGAGATTTGGTGCTGATTTTGGGGAGAAAGGGTATGTGAATGGACTCCTTGCACGGCAAGGAAGATCCCATAGCTGATTTAGGCACGGCATAGCTTAGAAGAAAGGTAAGGTTGCTTTACTTGTGCGGCAAGGGACTTTAAGTGCAAGGAAATCTGATTTGTGGCAAGGAAAAAGGGAATCCTAAGAGACTTTGGTGCGGCACAACCTTAGGACAGGTATTATGACTTCTAGAAACATATATTAACTGTCCTAATATGTTTAAGACACCCCTTTGTAGCTGGAACATAGGTGAATTAGGATTAGGAAAGTTTAGAGCCAAAAATGGAAACCTTCACAAATGGAAACTTCCACAAATAGAAACTTGGTTTCCAATTCTGAACTTCATTCGTCATGAATTCATCTCTTCATCTCTTCACTTAATCCTAGCCTCCTTTGCTCTTCAATTTCGTCCATCCACTTTGCTCCAAGCATAAGCTATCCAAATCATGCCCAAAACTGCTCCAAAAGGCTCCAAAAAGCACTTTCTTGATATTTTACCCTTTGGGACCTACAAACACACGTTATAGGAGCATATTTATGCGACTTAGTTAGCTTGTTTTCTTGCATTTAGTTAGCTAAACTATGTTAATTATAGTGTTTAAAGTTATTTTCGTCCAATTTCAGGTTCTAAGTGTCAAAGTGGCAAAAGGAAGCAATTTGGAGCATTCTAGAGCATTTTTGGGCCAAGATTGGATAGTGCAAACATGGAGGCTTGAGGATGGACGAAATTGAGGAAAATGAAGGCTTGGAATCAGCCAAGAAAGATGGAGAATTAAATTCAAGTTCAGAAAGATAAGATAAAAGCAAGAAAAAAGGAACATTATCTCTAACCTTATCACCTTATCTTATCTTATCCTTACCTTATCTTATCTTTCCATATTTTTAGCCAAATAAGGGGGTTAATATCTGATTCTTATCTCCTAAAATTAGGGATTCTAGAAGCCTAAAAACGTGCTAAAACCTGAAATTAAACATGTGCTTCATATTCCCTAAAAACATGGCGCCTAGGCCATGTTTCTAGAAGCCTTACCTCTGCCGCACCCTTATCCCTAATTCCTTAAGATTTCCTACTCCTAAACTACCTTGGAAACCCTCTCCAGCCGTGCCTTACCTCCCCCCTATAAATACATATGTGTGCCGCACAAATAAGAGACCATTCACAGCCCCAAATTCACTCCTACATATTCCTGCCGCAAATCCCTTAACTTTCAGCCTTCCATCCATCTTCCACACCCCCTTGCCGCACCCACCACCCATCCACACCACCTTCATACATCCATACACACCACCAGCCACTTGTGCCGCAGCCTAGCAAGGAGGAAGGAGAGGAGAAACAGCCTTGGAGCGTGCTTGCACCCAATCTGATTGCTGGGCGTTCTTAGGTGTATTCTACCTTATGCTTTCGATGTTTAATTTAATTTCTCTTGTTCTTGCTGTAATTATGAGAGGCTAAACTCGTTTTTAGCTAGAGGCTACTTTGAAACCATGATTTTATGTGCGTTATGAATTGATAAGTTTCAGTTACAGATTCTTGAAGTATGAATGCAATTGGCTTAACTGTTTGAATTAGAACTTATTTGTGTTTGTTGGTTAAGGGTCGACACTTAATTTGCATGCATGAACTTGATGCTAGGATATAAGTGAGTTTCACATAATCGTTACAAACTTATGTTCAAAAGTAGTAAAGGTTGCTGGATCAATCGTGTTAAGTTCAATTTTTGGTGTGAGTAACATGATGTCATAGTTATGAATGCCTCGTCAATGCTTATGATTCTCAATGCACTTAATGATCTCTGATTGTGTCTCTATTATGATGTCATGTAGGGAAATTGATGAGAATAATTTGGTTGTAGATGCGTTGTCCATCCAAGTCAATGAAATTAGGAGAATCTGAGGGTTAATTAGTGATTGACACGGTTAATCTGGGGCATTGTCATTCTTAATTCAATGAAAACGTAACTGGAAGTTGATTCATATGCATATAATTCATGTGTGGATAAGGAAACCTATAGCTAAGTCACCATCCATCCTAAAAACCCTAATTCGTGCAAATCTGTCTAGTTTAGTATTTCTGTTTGTTTTAGCTTAAAATCAATCTAAAACCAATCCCCCTTCATTTGTTTGAGTCTAATTAGTTATAATCTGTCTTAGTTTATGTTTTTGTGTGTTTTGAGTCAAGTTTAATTAAATTTCGTCCAAGGTTGTGTCTAGAGTCTAGAATCTGTCCAATTGGTGTTTTTAAGCAGTTTTGAGTGTTTTTAACTTGTTTTGAGTCTTGTGAACCTATTTAGAGTCCCTTGAGTTTACTTGAACGTTTTTAAGTTGTTTTTGTCTATTTGAGTCAGTTTGTGTTAGATTAGCAAGCCCTCCTAATCCCCGGCCTAGAACGATCCCTACTTGCATTAAATACTACAATCGATAAAAAGAGGGTTTAATTTGTGTGCTTAACTAATATTCACATCAAATTTTGGCGCCGTTGCCGGGGATTAGCAACTTTGCTAATCCCCTGGTTTTTCCCCTTTGTTTCTTTTTGTATCTTTTGTTTTTAGTTTCTGTTTTGTTTTATTTTACATTTTATATTTGATTTAGTTTTCTTTCTTTGATTTCAGGTACTAGAGAAGTAAGACATGGCAATTGCTAATATTCAAGCTCAAATAGCGAATCTTACTTCTCTATTGTCACAACACATCGAAAGGACCACAATGCAAAGTGCCCCTGGATATGGTGTGCAAGGAGATCGAGCCCATGAACGTCCACAAAGAGGTTGGGAGAATGTCGATACCTGGGGTTATCAAAGCCCTAATCAATCGAGAAACGACTTGTTTTCCAACACGTACAATTCAGATTGGGTTGATCATTCAAATTCTATGTGGTGGGAACCTCAACAAGGTCAACATGAAGCATATTGGCAGCCCTATGAGGAGTTCTATTCAGCGCCTATGTCTCCCCCGCAACAATTCCAACCAAACTCAGGTTCATCAATAAATTGTATTCAAATTCTTGACGAACTAATTTCGTTGATGCAGGGCTCACAAACTCAAGCCAAGGAGACTCCACAAAACGGTTATTGGCAGCCATATGAGGAGTTCTATTCAAGACTGATGCAGCCACCACAAATCCAACCAAATTCAGGTTCGTCCATGGATAATGATCAAACTATTCAATTACTAACTTCTTTGGCGCAGAAAGTACAAAATCAAAACCAAAGATTAGAAAATAGAGCCAAGGAGTTGGGCGAATTGAAGAATCAAATGGGAGAGATCGTAGAATTCATAGGGCAAATTCAAGCGCAAAGTGAACTCTCCAGCTCAACGTCCATACCAAGCCAAGAGGAGGACGAGTAGTTGCTACTTGAAGAAGAGGAGGAAGACAATGCCACGACAAGCTTGGAAGAAGTCTTGCCGCAGCCCTTTAAGGCTCCTCCACCATCCAATTCAGGTAATGTAGTTCCAGATTCAATTCTTTCTGACCCCGTTCCGCCAAATATCCCTATTCCTTGCAGGTTCATGCAATCCAAGGAAGAAGAGGGTGAGAAAGGCATCTTTGAAACCTTTCCAAACATTCAAGAGAAAGAAGTGGCTGGGGAATGTCAAGAATTCGCCGAAGAAGATGTACTTGAGACAGCAATTGCCGAAGAAGTTAGATTTTATGACACGGGACAAGTCACAACACTAAAACCACCCAATCTGGCCGAGCTCTCTAATCCTAAATCTTTTGAAGGAGTGTTTGTTCTTGAATTCGTGTTAGAGCACAAAGGTAAGCCACCTCCCCGAATTTCAAATTCGTTTTATGCTAACATGTTGTTAATGATTCAGGCACCCACTCTTGAGTTTAGACGATTACCGGATCATTTCAAGTATCACCGTCCATTCAAAGATCAATTCCATGCCGTGGGACCTAGGGGAGTTTAAAAGGAAGTTTCGTCCAGCTGCAAGACGTTAAAGCAAGCGCTTCTTGGGAGGCAACCCATGCATTCGAATAAAGAAGACCTAGGAACAACCGGCTCAAACCCAGATTTGCGTTCCTAACTCTACTCCTTATTGCATTTACTTTGCCATATTAGTGTCATGTTAGTTAGTATGTTATTTGCTGTGTGTTTTGTGTGTGCTATGTTTGAAACATTGAGGACAATGTTTGATTTAAGTGTGGGGGGGTAAACAAAGTGTTTTTTATGCAAAATTCGTGGGATTTTATCACCTATCACTTCTAATGTTGTTTTCACTGTTTTTTTAGTGTTTTTAGTGTGTTTTGAAGCATTTTAGTGTGTCTTGACATAAAAATCCGAAAATCTCATAAAAATTTGAAAAATTGTTTTGAAAAACCCAAAAAGAATTGTTTTTGTGTGTTTGTTTGTGTCTTAGGGTACCTTCCAACACAATGATGAGGATTCGGTTTTTAATTGCATGACTGTTGAAGAGAGTTGTAAACATGGATGGAAGTTTGATTTACTCTTTGGTTTATGCTTGATTGTGGTTATAATTCATGAATTCATGTCTAATCAAAAAGGAAAAAATCAGTTTTTGTAACATGCTTGAAGGAAGAAACTCAAACTAACGCTACAACCCTGAGAGACTTAAGCCTAAAACGTTATTTGGAGAGTTAATAATCTGTGCATTTATTGTTTTCTAAAGTCGTTGCATGATCTCATTATTCTTTGCTTGGTTGCTACTTAGAAGGCGTTTCATCATATAGTTCCAAATACTAGAACTCATATTCGTTTCATTCAAAGCATGAGATTGAATTGCATAACACATAAACAAGATGAAGTTGTGTAGTGAACCAAGAGCCAAAAAGCCTCACCCCTGTGCATTATGTTTTGTAGGATTAACCCCGTTGAGCCTTGTTTAGCCATTTTCTTTGTTTACCCACATCATCCTTACCTAGCCTAGAATAGGACCATCCTTACCCTTGTTCTTAAGGTGTAGTGAAGCATGACCTAGAGTGAATTCCCGAGGTTTATTATTGGGCAGCAAATAAGTGTGGGGGAAGGGTTACAAGTATATGAGTGTGCCAAGGTATCAAAAGGGGCACGGGTTAGAAAAGGGAAAAAAAAAAAAGAAGAAAAATTCGTAAGAAAAAGAAAAGTATGTGAAAAAGTGTGAAAAGTGTTCAAAATAAGTGAGAATAAGCTCACAAGTGTTGATTGTTGAAGAAAGGGTCCAAAAAGTTGAATTCGGCCCTAAATATGTATGATTTTTCCCATTGTGTGTCAAAGTTTGTGGCTGCATTCCAAAGGGAGTTCTAAGTGTCATATTCATTGCTTTGCTTGCTATTGCTTTAAGAACGTTTGTTTTCTTTACCTTTCTTTGTTAGCCAATTACCCTAGCCCCGTTACAACCCTTAACTTCAATCTTGAGTGTTGTGTGATCAATAATGTGGAGTTTGGGATTGGTATGAGCATATGGTATCCCTGGTTCTCGCATCTAAGTAGTAGCATTCCATTCATGAGATCATATCTATACATGCTTAATAATTCCAGAAATCGCTTTCTTTGCTATAAACATATGTGAGTGTTCGTTTTCATATTTACATCAATCTTCTCACATATACCTAGTGTAGGGTGTGTAGTTAGAAAATCTGAGTGAAAATAAGAGTGTAAACCGTAAAGAATTGAGTGAATTCTCTAAGGCATGTTGCTATGTTCGAAACATTGTTTTCGTCCAATTTCAGGTTCTAAGTGTCAAAGTGGCAAAAGGAAGCAATTTGGAGCATTCTAGAGCATTTTTGGGCCAAGAAAGATGAAGGATGGACGAAATTGAGGAAAATGAAGGCTTGGAATCAGCCAAGAAAGATGGAGAATTAAATTCAAGTTCAGAAAGATAAGATAAAAGCAAGAAAAAAGGAACATTATCTCTAACCTTATCACCTTATCTTATCTTATCCTTATCTTATTGATATGAGCATATTTATGCGAATTAGTAGGCTTGTTCTCGTGCATTTATGTTAGTTATTTGTATTTAATTTAGTATTTTAAGCTATTTTCGTATGTTTGTAGGTCCCAAAGGGTAAAGTATCAAGAAAGTGCATTTTGGAGCCTTTTGGAGCATTTTTGGGCAAGTTTTGGATAGCATATGCTTGGAGCAAAGTAGATGGACGAAATTGAAGACCAAGACATGCTAGGAATCAGCTAAGAGAAGAGGAAAAATTAATTCAAGTCAAAGAAGAAAAAGGAATCCAAGAAGAAGAGGGGTTGACTAAGTCAAAGTTTCTTTACTTTGACCTTTGACTTTCTCAATCCTATTTTATCAAGGCTTTAACTACAAGGAGGAGTCCTAGATCTATTGGGATACTTTAAATACCAAATTGAAGGAGGAAGCCGCACCTACATGCCAGCCATATCTTCCTTGCCGTGCAAGGAAGTGCTTCCTTGTTCCTTTTGGACCCTTGCCGCAACTCTCCTCTCCTCTTTCCTTTCTTGCTGACCAAGTTCCTATTTCCCTTTTATATTTTGGACCCAAACCTGCAAGGAAACACTTTTCCTTGTCCCAAAAGACCTTTCCTCTTTGAATTTATCCTTGCCGCAAAAACATACCACTTCCCTTTGATTTTCTGCACATGCCGCAAGTCCCTTGCCTTCTCCCCTTAGGTTTTGACTTTAAATCCTATTTCCCTTAAGGTTTTGGTTTAGTTTTGTTGCCTAAAATCATTCCAAACCGTGCCTTAACCTCTCCCCTATATATATGACCTCTTGCCGCACCACAATTCATCATTCACTCAACAATTCAATCATTCACACACTTTCAGCCCAAAATCTCCCTTTGCCGCAGCCCTCACTCTCTCTAGACTCACATCCCTTCATCCAAACACATCCATACCCATCTTAGACTCTTTGTGCCGCAGCAAGGTGGAGAGGAAGGAGCCTTGGACGTTTCAAGCTTTCAGATTGGAGCATTCTAGGTGTACTTCGTTCTTAATTTCAATGTTTACTTCATTATTCTTTAATCTTGTTGTGACTATGAGTGGCTAAGCCCCCTACTTAGCTAGGGGGGAATTCGAAGCCATGAACATGCTTGAGATATGAATTGATTTCTTCCAATTGTGGCTTGATGAATCGTGAATGCAATTCAATTAACTGTTTTATTCATAACTTGTTCTTGTATGTTGATTGAGGATGCATACTTAGTTTTCATGCAGGAATTTGATGCTAGAATGTAAGGGAGTTTCACCTAATCGTTATGAACTTACATTCATAAGTAGTGAAGGTTGCTTGTCACAATCGCGTTAATTGGATTCCTGGCAAACGTATCATGCATCATAGTTACGAATGCCTTGTCAACACTTATGATTTTCATGGAACTTAATGATCTCTAATTGTATCTCTTCTATGCATCATGTAGGGAACCGTTGGAGAATAATTTGGGTTGTCGTATGCATCATCCAATTCAATGACATAAGGAAAATCTGAGGGTTAATTAGTGCATCACGGTTAATCTGGGGTGTTGAGGTTCTTGGTTCATTGAAAAGCAATTGGAGATCGATTTATGTACAAGTGTGTCATGTGTGGAGAAGGACCCTCTAGCTAGCCCATCAATCATCAAAGTTTTCAAAATCGTTTTCAAACTTGTTTACTTTACAAAGTCTTTGTTTTATTTTCAAATTCGTCCAACTCAAAACCCCCCATTTACTTACTTGTTTTTAAGTGTCTAAAACCTGTTTTCTTTGTGTTTTCAAGAGTTTTGAGTCAACCTAATCTTAATTTTCGTCCAAAATCTTTCTTAGTATTTTAAACCTGTCCATAAAGTGTTTTTAAGCCATTTAAAGTGTTTTTAACTTGTTTTGAGTCTTGTAAACCTTTCCAAACGTTTTTAACTTTGTTTTTGTGTCGATTAGCAATCCCTCCTAATCCCCGGTCCAGAACGATCCCTACTTGCATACTTACTACAATTGACAACAAGAGGGTTTAATTTGAGTGCTTAACTTTTATCACATCAAATTTTGGCGCCGTTGCCGGGGATTAGCAAATTTGCTAATCCCCCGGTTTTTCCCCTTTGTTTCTTTTCGTATCTTTTGTTTTATTTTACTTTTGATATTTGATTTAGTTTTCTTTCTTTGATTTCAGGTACTGGAGAAGTAAGACATGACAATTGCTAATATTCAAGCTCAAATAGCGAATCTTACTTCTCTATTGTCACATCACATCGAAAGCACCACAATGCAAAGTGCCCCTACATATGGTGTGCAAGGATATCGAGCCCATGAACATCCACAAAGAGATTGGATTGATCATTCAAATTCGATGTGGTGGGAACCTCAACAAGGTCAACGCGAAGCATATTGGCAGCCATATGAAGAATTCTATTCAAGTCCTATGCAACCACCACAGCCTCCCCCGCAACAATTTCAATCGACTTCAGGTTCGTCAATGGATTATCATAAAAGTCTTGATGAACTAATCTCTTTGGTGCAGGGTTCACAAAATCAAGCCAATGAGGCTCAACAAGAAGGATATTGGCAGCCATATGAGGAGTTCTATTCAAGACCGATGCAGCCACCACAAATCCAACCAAATTCAGGTTCGTCCATGGATAATGATCAAACTATTCAATTACTAACTTCTTTGGCGCAGAAAGTACAAAATCAAAACCAAAGATTAGAAAATAGAGCCAAGGAGTTGGGCGAATTAAAGAATCAAATGGGAGAGATGGTAGAATTCATGGGGCAAATTCAAGAACAAAGTGGCATGGAGGTTGGAGATGAGCCCATAACGTCCGAATCAAGCCAAAACATGGATGAACAGTGGCTGCTTGAGGAAGAGGAAGATGACAAGACCACGGCAAGTTGGGAACCACCTTTGCCGCAGCCTACCCTTGCTCTACCACCTTTGCCGCAACCTTCCAAGGACCTTACACCATCCAATTCAGGTAAGGTAGTTCCATATTCAATACTTTCTGACCCTATTCCACCAAATGTCCCTATTCCTTGCAGGTTCATGCAATCCAAAGAAGAAGAGGGTGAGGAAGGCATCTTTGAAACCTTTCCAAACATTCAAGAGAAAGAAGTCGATGAGGAATGTCTAGAATTCGTCAAAGAGGATGTACTTGAGACAACAATTCCCGAAGAAGTTAGATTCTATGACACGGGACAAGTGACAACCCTCACAATAAATCTGGCCAAATGCAACAGTCCCTCAATTTCTCCATGGTGCAGCAAGGATGTGCTTCCTAAAACTTTCGAAGTTGTGTTTGTTCTTGAATTCTTGTTGGATCACACAGGTAAGCCACCTCCCCGAATTTCAATTTCGTTTTATACTAACATGTTGTTGATGATTCAGGCACCTACTCTTGAATTTAAACCGTTACCGGATCATTTCAACTACCATCTCCCATTCAAAGATAAAGGAGAGGTATCGTCCGGCTGGAAGACGTTAAAGCAAGCGCTTCTTGGGAGGCAACCCATGCAATCAACAAAGGAAGACCGAGAAAGCACTCCATTTCCAGATTTGCGTCCCTAAACCCTTCTCTTTGTTGTTTATATTCTGCCATGCTTATTGTGTTTTGTTTGTTTGTTTGTTTGTTTGCTTTTGTGTGAGTTTATGTTTGCAACATTGAGGACAATGTTTGATTTAAGTGTGGGGGGGGTAAACAAGCTGTTTTTGCATGAATTTCGTGGGTTTTATTCACCTATCACTTGCAATGTTGTTTTTCACTGTTTTTATGTGTTTTGATGCATTTTAGTGTGTTTTGACATAAAAATCCGAAAATTTCATAAAAATTTGAAAAATTGTTTTGAAAAAGCCAAAAAGATTTGTTTTTGTGTGTTTGTTTGTGTCTTAGGGTACCTTCCAACCCAATGATGAGGATTTGGTTTTTAATTGCATGACTGTTAAGGAAAATTGTAAACATGGATGGAAGTTTGATATACCTTTGGTTTATGCTTGGTTGTCGTTGTTGTTTATGAATTCACATTTGATTACAAAAGAAAAAAATCAGTTTTTGTAACATGCTTGAAGGAAAGAACCCAAATTAACGCTACAACCCTATGAGACTTGAGCCTAAACGTTCTTTGGAGAGTTAAAAATCTGTGCATTCATTGTTTTCTAAAGTCGTTGCATGATCTCAATATTCTTTGCTTGGTTACTACTTAGAAGGCGTTTCATCATTTAGTTCCAAATACTAGAACTCATATCCGTTTCATTCAAAGCATGGTATTGAGTGCATGACACATGATCAAGATGAAGTTGCGTAGTGAACCAAGAGCCAAATGGCCATCCCCCGTGCAAATATGTTTAGGATTACCCCCGTTGAGCCATGTTTAGCCTATTTCTTTGTTAACCCACATCATCCTCACCAAGCTTAGAATAGGACCATCCATATCCTTGTTCTTGAAGCATAGTAAAGCATGATTTAAAGGGAATTCGTTTTGAGTAATTGTTTGCAGAAAACAAGTGTGGGGGAAGAGATTTCTGGTGTTTTTGAGTACAAGAAGAAGAAAAAATTCGTATAAAAAGAAAAGAGAAAAAGAAAAGTTGTGAAAAGAATGAAAAAGAGTTGAAAAATATGTGAAAAAGAGTCCTAAAGTGTTGATTATTGAAGAAAGGGTCCAAAAAGATGAATTAGGCCCTAAGTGTTGCATAAATCTTCCCTTGAGTTTAAAAGTTGATTTCTGCAATCTAACATGAATTCCAAGTGTCAAATTCATTACTATGCTTGCTATTGCCTAAAGAACGTTTGTTTATCCTTACCTTTCCTTGTTAGCCAACACCCTAGCCCCGTTACAACCCTTGACTTCAATCTTGTGTCTTGTGTGTTCAATTTGTGGAGTTTGGAATTGGTATGAGCATATGGTGTCCCTGGTTCTCGCGTCTAAGTAGTAGCATTCCATTCATGAGATCATATTTAAAACATGCTTAATAACTCCAGAAAATGCTTTCTTTGTCATAAACATATGTGAGTCTTCGTTTTCATTTTTACATCAATCTTCTCACATATAACTAGTGTAGGGTGTGTAGTCAGAAAATCTGTGTGAAAAAGAGTGTATCTTGTAAGGAATTGGGAGAATTCTCTAAGGCATGTTACTACATTCAAATCATTGTTTTAATTGATTAAATGCGAGCTAATAAGTGATGACTGTGATTAAGTATGCGCTCGAGCGTAAGGATGACTAAAATCTATGTGAATGATGATCCTTGATATGTCATGTGCGTTGGAAATCCCTGAGGAAAGCGTTGGAAGGTTTAGATTGTGTTTTGTTTTGTTTACTTTATTTTGTTTTGTTTTGTTTCGTTTTGCTCGAGGACTAGCAAAAGCTAAGTGTGGGGGAATTTGATATGAGCATATTTATGCGAATTAGTAGGCTTGTTCTCGTGCATTTATGTTAGTTATTTGTATTTAATTTAGTATTTTAAGCTATTTTCGTATGTTTGTAGGTCCCAAAGGGTAAAGTATCAAGAAAGTGCATTTTGGAGCCTTTTGGAGCATTTTTGGGCAAGTTTTGGATAGCATATGCTTGGAGCAAAGTAGATGGACGAAATTGAAGACCAAGACATGCTAGGAATCAGCTAAGAGAAGAGGAAAAATTAATGCAAGTCAAAGAAGAAAAAGGAATCCAAGAAGAAGAGGGGTTGACTAAGTCAAAGTTTCTTTACTTTGACCTTTGACTTTCTCAATCCTATTTTATCAAGGCTTTAACTACAAGGAGGAGTCCTAGATCTATTGGGATACTTTAAATACCAAATTGAAGGAGGAAGCCGCACCTACATGCCAGCCATATCTTCCTTGCCGTGCAAGGAAGTGCTTCCTTGTTCCTTTTGGACCCTTGCCGCAACTCTCCTCTCCTCTTTCCTTTCTTGCTGACCAAGTTCCTATTTCCCTTTTATATTTTGGACCCAAACCTGCAAGGAAACACTTTTCCTTGTCCCAAAAGACCTTTCCTCTTTGAATTTATCCTTGCCGCAAAAACATACCACTTCCCTTTGATTTTCTGCACATGCCGCAAGTCCCTTGCCTTCTCCCCTTAGGTTTTGACTTTAAATCCTATTTCCCTTAAGGTTTTGGTTTAGTTTTGTTGCCTAAAATCATTCCAAACCGTGCCTTAACCTCTCCCCTATATATATGACCTCTTGCCGCACCACAATTCATCATTCACTCAACAATTCAATCATTCACACACTTTCAGCCCAAAATCTCCCTTTGCCGCAGCCCTCACTCTCTCTAGACTCACATCCCTTCATCCAAACACATCCATACCCATCTTAGACTCTTTGTGCCGCAGCAAGGTGGAGAGGAAGGAGCCTTGGACGTTTCAAGCTTTCAGATTGGAGCATTCTAGGTGTACTTCGTTCTTAATTTCAATGTTTACTTCATTATTCTTTAATCTTGTTGTGACTATGAGTGGCTAAGCCCCCTACTTAGCTAGGGGGGAATTCGAAGCCATGAACATGCTTGAGATATGAATTGATTTCTTCCAATTGTGGCTTGATGAATCGTGAATGCAATTCAATTAACTGTTTTATTCATAACTTGTTCTTGTATGTTGATTGAGGATGCATACTTAGTTTTCATGCAGGAATTTGATGCTAGAATGTAAGGGAGTTTCACCTAATCGTTATGAACTTACATTCATAAGTAGTGAAGGTTGCTTGTTACAATCGCGTTAATTGGATTCCTGGCAAACGTATCATGCATCATAGTTACGAATGCCTTGTCAACACTTATGATTTTCATGGAACTTAATGATCTCTAATTGTATCTCTTCTATGCATCATGTAGGGAACCGTTGGAGAATAATTTGGGTTGTCGTATGCATCATCCAATTCAATGACATAAGGAAAATCTGAGGGTTAATTAGTGCATCACGGTTAATCTGGGGTGTTGAGGTTCTTGGTTCATTGAAAAGCAATTGGAGATCGATTTATGTACAAGTGTGTCATGTGTGGAGAAGGACCCTCTAGCTAGCCCATCAATCATCAAAGTTTTCAAAATCGTTTTCAAACTTGTTTACTTTACAAAGTCTTTGTTTTATTTTCAAATTCGTCCAACTCAAAACCCCCCATTTACTTACTTGTTTTTAAGTGTCTAAAACCTGTTTTCTTTGTGTTTTCAAGAGTTTTGAGTCAACCTAATCTTAATTTTCGTCCAAAATCTTTCTTAGTATTTTAAACCTGTCCATAAAGTGTTTTTAAGCCATTTAAAGTGTTTTTAACTTGTTTTGAGTCTTGTAAACCTTTCCAAACGTTTTTAACTTTGTTTTTGTGTCGATTAGCAATCCCTCCTAATCCCCGGTCCAGAACGATCCCTACTTGCATACTTACTACAATTGACAACAAGAGGGTTTAATTTGAGTGCTTAACTTTTATCACATCACTTATCTTTCCATATTTTTAGCCAAATAAGGGGGTTAATATCTGATTCTTATCTCCTAAAATTAGGGATTCTAGAAGCCTAAAAACGTGCTAAAACCTGAAATTAAACATGTGCTTCATATTCCCTAAAAACATGGCGCCTAGGCCATGTTTCTAGAAGCCTTACCTCTGCCGCACCCTTATCCCTAATTCCTTGAGATTTCCTACTCCTAAACTACCTTGGAAACCCTCTCCAGCCGTGCCTTACCTCCCCCCTATAAATACATATGTGTGCCGCACAAATAAGAGACCATTCACAGCCCCAAATTCACTCCTACATATTCCTGCCGCAAATCCCTTAACTTTCAGCCTTCCATCCATCTTCCACACCCCCTTGCCGCACCCACCACCCATCCACACCACCTTCATACATCCATACACACCACCAGCCACTTGTGCCGCAGCCTAGCAAGGAGGAAGGAGAGGAGAAACAGTCTTGGAGCGTGCTTGCACCCAATCTGATTGCTGGGCGTTCTTAGGTGTATTCTACCTTATGCTTTCGATGTTTAATTTAATTTCTCTTGTTCTTGCTGTAATTATGAGAGGCTAAACTCGTTTTTAGCTAGAGGCTACTTTGAAACCATGATTTTATGTGCGTTATGAATTGATAAGTTTCAGTTACAGATTCTTGAAGTATGAATGCAATTGGCTTAACTGTTTGAATTAGAACTTATTTGTGTTTGTTGGTTAAGGGTCGACACTTAATTTGCATGCATGAATTTGATGCTAGGATATAAGTGAGTTTCACATAATCGTTACAAACTTATGTTCAAAAGTAGTAAAGGTTGCTGGATCAATCGTGTTAAGTTCAATTCTTGGTGTGAGTAACATGATGTCATAGTTATGAATGCCTCGTCAATGCTTATGATTCTCAATGCACTTAATGACCTCTGATTGTGTCTCTATTATGATGTCATGTAGGGAAATTGATGAGAATAATTTGGTTGTAGATGCGTTGTCCGTCCAATGATGCGAAATATATTAAGCACACAAATTAAACCCTCTTGGTGTGAATTGTAGTATAGATGCAAGTAGGGATCGTTCTAGGCCGGGGATTAGGAGGGATTGCCAATCGATTTAAAACTGACTCAAAGACTCAAAAATAAAGTTAAAAACGTTTGAATAGGTTCAAAAGACTTAAAACAAGTTCACAAGACTCAAAATAGGTTGAAAACACTCAAAACTGCCTAAAAACACAAACTGGGCAGTTTCTGACTCTAAACAAAACTTTGGACGAAAATAAGGTTTTGGCTTGACTCAAAACAGTTAAAAACACAAACAAAATAAGTTTAAAACAATTTGAAACAAGAAAGTAACGGGGGGATTTTGTTTGAACGAATTTGAAAAGAAAACAATTTGAAAACAGATTTTAAAGTAAAACAAAGTTTGAAAACGTTTTTGAGAAGTTTGGATGGATGATGGGCTAGCTAGAGGCTCTTTCTCCACACATGTTATGTATGCAAACGAATCGATTCCCAGTTACTTCTTCATTGAATCACGAATGACAATGCCCCAAGTTAACCGTGACATCACTAATTAACCATCAGATTTTCCTTGAGTTATTGGATTGGATGACATCATTCGACAACCCAAAGCATTCTTCGAAAGTCCCCTACATGACATCATAATAAAGATACAATCAAAGATCATTACGTTCAATGAAAATCATAAGCATTGACATAGCACTTGTAACTATGACATCATGTCACTCATGCTAGGAATTGAACTTAACGCGATCGTTTATAAGCGACCTTCACCACTTATGAGTATAAGGTTGTAACGATTATGTGAAACTCCCTTATACTCTAGCATCAAATTCATGCATGCAAATTAAGTGTGCACCCTTAACCCACAAACATAAATAAGTTATCAATCAAACAGTTAAGCCAATTGCATTCACAACTCAAGAATTCGTAACTGAAACTTATCAATTCATATTGCACCCATAATCATGGCTTTGAAATCACCCCTAGCCAAAAAGGGGTCTAGCCACTCATGTTCACAGCAAAGCAACAAGAATTTAATTTAAACATTTAGAACAAAGAAAGAATTACACCTAGAACGCTCCAACGATCCAAAGCTTGAAGAGCAAACACGTCCAAAGCCTTCCTTCTTCTCCTTTGCTGCGGCACAAGTGGTTGAGGGAGGTTTGGGATGTGTTTTGGGGTAAGGGATGGGAGAGAGGTGCGGCAGAGTGAGAGAGAGTTGAATGTATGTGTAGTTTGTATGAATGAGTGAGTGGATGGTGGAATGGGTCTCTAAACGGTGCGGAAAAGGGTGTTATATATAGGGCCAGGAAGGAGCACGGTTTGGGATGATTTAGGTAACATATTTACTCCAAAACCTTAAGGGAAAAGAAGAATTAAAATCAGAAACTTAAGGGAAAGAGGAAGTTTTGTGCGGCTGGTTGGAAAAGAAAGGGAAAGGTGATTTAGTTGCTGTTTTTGGGTGAAATTTAAAAGGGGAATGTATAAATTGGTGCGGCAAGGGCTGAAACTAAAAGGAAAGTGACATAAACATGCAGCAAGGAAGGAGAAAGTACAAGGAAAGGTGCGGTTAAGTCCCAAATTGAAAGGGAAAGATGATACTTATGCAGCAAGAAAGGTAATGTGAGGAAGGAGATGCGGCAGCAACCTTAAAGGCAAGGGAAATGTCCTCCTTGCATGGCAAGGAATGTTGAGCTAAGGAACATGTGCAGCAACCTTCTTGAGCAAGGAATTAGGAGTCCCAAATTGTCTAGGATTCCCTCTTTGTAATTGAAACCTTGATAAAATAGGATTAAGAAAGTCAAAGGTCAAAGTAAGGAAACTTTGACTTAGTCAACCCTTCTTCTTCTTGGATTCCTTTTCCTTCTTTGACTTGAATTAATTTTTCCTCTTCTCATAGCTGATTCCTAGCATGCTTTGGTCTTCAATTTGGTCCATCTACATTGCTCCAATCATAAGCTATCCAAAACATGCCCAAAAATGCTCCAAAAGGCTCCAAAATGCACTTTCTTGATACTTTACCCCTTGGGACCTACAAACACACGAAAATAGCTTAAAATACTAAATTAAATACAAATAACTAACATAAATGCACGAGAACAAGCTAACTAATTCGCATAAATATGCTCATATCAAATTCCCCCACACTTAGCTTTTGCTAGTCCTTGAGCAAAACGAAACAAACAAAACAAAACAAAGTAAACAAAAACACAAACTAAACCTTCCAACGTTGCCTCAGGGATTTCCAACGCACATGACATGCCAAAGATCATCATTCACATAGATTTTAGTCATCCTTACGCTTGAGCACATACTTAATCACAGTCGTCACTTATTAGCTCGCATTTAATCAATTAAAACAATGATTTGAATGTAGTAACATGCCTTAGAGAATTCACCCAATTCCTTACAAGATACACTCTTTTTCACACAGATTTTCTGACCACACACCCTACACTAGTTATATGTGAGAAGATTGATGTAAAAATGAAAACGAAAACTCACATATGTTTATAGCAAAGAAAGCATTTTCCGGAGTTATTAAGCATGTTTAAATATGATCTCATGAATGGAATGCTACTACTTAGACGCGAGAACCAGAGACACCATATGCTCATACCAATTCCAAACTCCACAAATTGAAACACATAACACACAAGATTGAAGTCAAGGGTTGTAACGGGGCTAGGTTATTGGTTAACAAAGAAGGGGCAAGGATAAACAAACGTTCTTTAAGCCATAGCAAGCAAAGTGATGAAATTGACACTTGGAATTCAATTTAGAATGCAGAAATCATCTTTTAAACACAAGGGAAGATTTATCCAACTCTTAGGGCCTAATTCATCTTTTTGGACCCTTTCTTCAATAATCAACACTTTAGGACTCTTTTTCACATATTTTTCAACTCTTTTTCATTTTTTTCACAACTTTTCTTTTTTTCTTTTCTTTTCATACGAATTTTTTTCTTCTTATTGTACTCAAAAACACCAAAAATCTCTTCCCCCACACTTGTTTTCTGCATACAATTACTCAAAAGGAATTCCCTTTAAATCATGCTTTACTACACTTCAAGAACGAGGGTATGGATGGTCCTAATCTAGGCTAGGTGAGGATGATGTGGGTTAACAAAGAAATAGGCTAAACAAGGCTCAACGGGGTTAAACCTAAACATAATTGCACGGGGGATGGCTTTTTGGCTCTTGGTTCACTACACAACTTCATCTTGTTTATGTGTTATGCACTCAATACCATGTTTTGAATGAAACGGATATGAGTTCTAGTATTTGGAACTAAATGATGAAACGCCTTCTAAGTAGTAACCAAGCGAAGAATAATGAGATCATGCAACGACTTTAGAAAACAATGAATGCACAGATTTTTAACTCTCCAAAGAACGTTTAGGCTCAAGTCTCACAGGGTTGTAGCATTAATTTGGGTTCCTTCCTTCAAGCATGTTACAAAAACTGATTTTTTCCTTTTTGTGATCAAATGCGAATTCATAAACAACAACGACAACCAAACATAAACCAAAGGTATATCAAACTTCCATCTATGTTTACAACTTTCCTTAACCGTCATGCAATTAAAAACCAAATCCTCATCATTGGGTTAGAAGGTATCCTAAAACACAAACAAACACACAAAAACAAATCTTTTTGGCTTTTTCAAAACAATTTTTCAAGTTTTTATGAAATTTTCGGATTTTTATGACAAAACACTCTAAAATGCTTCAAAACACACTAAAACACATAAAAAACAGTGAAAAACAACATTGTAAGTGATAGGTGAATAAAACCCACGAAAATCATTCAAAAATAGCTTGTTTACCCCCCCCACACTTAAATCAAACATTGTCCTCAATGTTTCAAACATAAACACACACAAAAACAAACAAACAGATAACACATGAATTGCAAATTAAAATCAACAAAGAGTAGAGTTTAGGAACATAAACACCTGGTTATGGAGTGCTTTCTCGGTCTCCCCTTGTTGATCGCATGGGTTGCCTCCCACGAAGCGCTTGCTTTAACGTCGTGCAGCCGGACGATTCCTCGATTTAAGCTCCATTGGTGCCCACGGCATGGAAGGGAATGGCCTTCACGACATACTTCTTAAAACGTCTAGGCATTGAATCCTTGAATGGAAGCGGATAGTAATCCATTTTGTTTTTGGTGTTTTGCTTCCTTACGTCAAGGTGAACTTTCTCACCACCTTTTGTTCGATTAAGTCCCTGCGCCAAAGAAGGTAACAACCTATTAGTCGAAATGGGAATTGATTTTGGAATTGGAGACTTACCCATGTATTGCATTGAAGTGGCAGATTTGTCAAGAATTGCACAATGGTTGCTCTCAGCTAGATTGGGCTTTTTGAGGGTTGTGACCGAATTTCCTACTCCAATTCCTTCTTCTTTGGTGGGATGAAATCCATTCTGCTTGATTAGTGATGAACATTCCTGCCTTATATCTGTAATTACATTAATAGCACAACAAGAATGAACATCATTAGTATGCTCAACTGATTCAGAAATTTTAAAATTAATCATATCACCACCAAATTGCATCGTTACTGCTCCTTTAGCCACATCAATCTTGGTGTTGGCTATTTTCATGAAAGGTCGTCCAAGTACGGTGATGGAGAGTGGGCGGTTTCCTCCATGTCAAGCACATAAAAATCTGCAGGAAAAATCAAATGGTCTACCTGCACAAAAACATCCTCCAAAACTCCTTTTGGATATGCGTTAGATCTATCGGCCAATTGAATAACAACACCATCCTTTTTGAGCTCTCCTAGATTCATAGATGCATAAACAGAATATGGCATGACATTAATTGATGCACCTAAATCTAGCATAGCATGTTCAAACTTAGTATTTCCAATAACACAAGGAATCGTGAAACTACCCGGATCTTTGCATTTAGGTGGTAGTTTTCTTTGTAAGATCGCAGAAACATTCTCACTTACCTGGACCACTTCTTTCTCCCGAATCCGTTTCCTTGTTGTACAAAGCTTCTTCAAAAACTTGGCATACTTGGGAATTTGCTTAATTGCATCAAGAAGCGGAATGTTGACATGCACTTTCCTAAACGTCTCTAGAACATCTTTTTCCTCCTCTTCGTTCTTTGATTGCATAAATCTGCTAGGAAAGGGTGCATTGGGTGGAATAGGGTTAGAATTAATCAAATTTGGACCCAACTTACTTGTGTTGGACGTTTTGGAAGGTTTAGGTGCACTAGAAGGCTGCGGCAAAGGTGCATCACCCTTTGTCGTGGCTTCCTCTTGTTCTGCCTTTTCTTGTAATAACTTTTTGTCCTCCTTTTGGGCAGATTTGGACGGGTTGGGGTCAGATCCAACTTCTTTTCCACTTCGCAAGGTGATGGCTTTGACAGATTCGAAGCCTCCTTTCGGATTCACATTCGTAGTACTAGGTAGCTTACCTTGTTCTCTACTAAATTGCCCCATGAATTCAGCCATTTGTCCCATTTGTTTCTTTAAGTCATCCACCTCTTTAGCTTGATTCTGCACTCCCTGCGTCAAATTGGTTAGTAACTGAATAACTTGAGCATTATCAAGAGACGAACCTGAGTTATTTTGGACCGGAGGTTGTGGTTGAGGTTGTGGAGGTGCATAGGGCCGTGGGAATCCAGGGGGTGGTGGCCGAAATCCCCCTTGTTGTGCAGGTTGTTGTTGATCTCTCCACTTCATATTAGGGTGGTCTCTCCATCCGGGGTTGTATGTGTTCGAGTATGGATCGTATTTGGATTGGTTTTGGCCTTGGAATCCAATAGCATTGGCAGATTCCCATCCTCCATTCTCAATCAACTGTGGGCATGTCTCGGTTGGATGCCATGAGAGTCTTGGCAGCTACCGGAGTTTTGTCAACCAACGCACCACCCGCTGAGGCATCTAGCATTTGGCGTTCAAGGGGAAGGAGTCCTTCGTAGAAGTATTGAATGAGCAGCTCCTCCTTCATTTGGTGCTGTGGACATGAAGCTACAAGAGTTTTAAAACGTTCATAATAAGCTGGAAATGATTCACCTTCATTTTGTTCGATGCCACTAATCCGTTTCCTCAAGAGAATGACTCTTGAAGTAGGGAAAAACTTCTCCAAGAATGCTCGTTTCATACTTTCCCAAGATGTAACCGTCCCAGGTGCTAGTTCATACAACCAATCTTTAGCTTTGTCCAATAGAGAGAATGGAAAAGCCTTCATCTTCAATATGCTGCCATCTACATTAACTGGAGTCATACTCGAACAAACAACTTCAAACTCGTTTAGGTGCTTATTTGGATCCTCCATGGACAGCCCATGGTACTTCCGAATGTGATGCAACAAGCTAGACTTCAACTCGAACTCCTCTGTCTTCCCTTGAGCTGCCGTGGGGTATTGGATACATAGAGGCACGACATTGTCCACACCCGAGGCAGAAAGTTCTTTGATGGTTCGATTGTCCGTTGCCATGACTTGTGCTTCCTCCACAACCTGTGTCGTGGGGGCTTCTTCCTCCTCTACTACTTGTTCTTCGAACTCAGGTTCAGGGCTAGGTGGATTAGACTCTTGTTGATTCCTCCTTCTTCTCAAAGTCCTCTCAAAATCGTCATCAAAGTCAAAGATGTGCTCATGAACAGGTTGAGAACTTCGAGTCATAAACTAGTACCTGAAAACAAGAAATAAAGCAAGGTCAGAAACTAAAACAAAAACATACGAAAAAGAAGCAAAAAGAAACAACGGGGGATTAGCAACCGGCAACTGATATGAGCATATTTATGCGAATTAGTTGGCTTGTTCTCGTGCATTTATGTTAGTTATTTGTATTTAATTTAGTATTTTAAGCTATTTTCGTATGTTTGTAGGTCCCAAGGGGTAAAGTATCAAGAAAGTGCATTTTGGAGCCTTTTGGAGCTGTTTTGGGCATGTTTTGGATAGCTTATGAATGGAGCAAGGTGGATGGACGAAATTGAAGATCAAAAGAGCCTAGAAGGATGTTAGAAGTCAGTTTGGAAGCATAAAAGACACAAAATCAGCATCTCCTACAAAAGTGGCGTTTTGTCCCCTTTGTGTTCCCTCCTTGTCTCCTTTGGTGCAACAATTCCCCTTGCCATGTTTCCCTATCCTTAAACCAAGTAAAACACTTCCCTTATTGTCCTCAATGTTTGAAACATATACGCACACACAAGCAAACAAACAAACAATTAACAAACATGACACGAAATGTAAATGAAAAACAATAAAGAGTAGAGTTTAGGAACATAAACACCTGGTTTTGCTGCCGGATCTTCCAAGGTCTCTTTATTGAATGCATGGGTTGCCTCCCAAGAAGCGCTTGCTTTAACGTCTTCCAGCCGGACGAGACTTCCTTTTAGTCTTGGATAGGGCCCATGGCATGGAATTGATCTTTGAATGGACGGTGATACTTGAAATGATCCGGTAATCGTCTAAACTCAAGAGTGGGTGCCTGAATCATTAACAACATGTTAGCATAAAACGAATTTGAAATTCGGGGAGGTGGCTTACCTTTGTGCTCTAACACAAATTCAAGAACAAACACTCCTTCAAAAGATTTAGGATTAGAGAGCTCGGCCAGATTGGGTGGTTTTAGTGTTGTGACTTGTCCCGTGTCATAAAATCTAACTTCTTCGGGAATTGTTGTCTCAAGTACATCCTCTTCGGCGAATTCTAGACATTCCCCAGCCACTTCTTTCTCTTGAATGTTTGGAAAGGTTTCAAAGATGCCTTTCTCACCCTCTTCTTCCTTGGATTGCATGAACCTGCAAGGAATAGGGATATTTGGCGGAACGGGGTCAGAAAGAATTGAATCTGGAACTACATTACCTGAATTGGATGGTGGAGGAGCCTTAAAGGGCTGCGGCAAGACTTCTTCCAAGCTTGTCGTGGCATTGTCTTCCTCCTTTTCTTCAAGAAGCAACTGCTCGTCCTCCTCTTGGCTTGGTATGGACGTTGAGCTGGAGAGTTCACTTTGCGCTTGAATTTGCCCTATGAATTCTACGATCTCTCCCATTTGATTCCTCAGTTCGCCCAATTTCTTGGCTTGATTTTGCTGCTTCTGCACCAAAGTGGTTAGTAATTGAATAATTTGATCATTATCCATTGACGAACCTGAATTTGTTTGGGCTTCTTGAGGGGGAGGCTGTGGTGGCTGCATAGGCATTGAATAAAACTGCTCATATGGCTGCCAATATCCTTCTTGTTGAGCCAATTTGGCTTGATTTTGTGAGCCATGCGCCAAAGAAATTAGTTCATCAAAAATTTGATTATAATCTATTGACGAACCTGAATTTGGTTGAAAAGGTTGAGGTGGAGGCATAGGCTCTGAATAGAACTCCTCATATGGCTGCCAATATGCTTCGTGTTGGACTTGTTGAGGTTCCCACCACGTAGAATTTGAAGGATTGCTCCAATCTGAATTGTACGTGTTGGAAAACAAGTTGTTCCTTGATTGATTATGATCTTGATAACCCCATGTATTGACACTCTCCCAACTTTGTTGATTAACTGGATATCCTTGCATATAGGACGCACCAAATGTAGGGACACTTTGCATTGTGGTCCTTTCGGTGTGTTGTGACAATTGAGAAGTAAGATTTGCTATTTGAGCTTGAATATTAGCAATTGCCATGTCTTACTTCTCTAATACCTGAAATCAAAGAAAGAAAACTAAATCAATTATCAAAAGTAAAATAAATAAACAAACCAAAATCAGAAGCTAAAACAAAAGACACGGAAAGAAACAAAGGAGGATTAGCAATTTTGATAATCCCCGGCAACGGCGCCAAAATTTGATGTGAAAATTACTTGACACACAAATTAAACCCTATTTTTGACAATTGTAGTATATGATGCAAGTAGGGATCGTTCTAGACCGGGGATTAACTAGGGATGCTAATCAACACAATTTAGACTTAAAAACACAAAAACAAACTTAAAAACGTTTAAATAGACTCAAGGGACTCAAAACAGGTTTAAAAGACTCAAAACAACTTAAAACAACCAAAAAGACTTAATTTAAGACCCAAGAAGTGATTTCCACGAAAATAAGGTAAAACTTGACTCAAAAGACTAAAGAAAACAGGTTTTTGACTCAAAGAACAAGATTAGATGAAAAGGGGATTGTTTTGGACGAATTTAAACTTTAAAACAGAAACTTTGTTTAAAACACTTAAGAAAAACGATTTTGATGAATTTAATGGATGATGAGTTTAGTTAGAGGATCCTTCTCCACACATGACATATGCATATGAACCAATTTCCAATTATTATTCCTTTAGACTATGAATGACAACACTCCAAGTTAACCATGTAAGCATAAATTAACCATCAGATTTTCCTTTTCTCATTGAACTGAATGAAACATGCATTACAACCAAATTATCCTTATCAAGTCCCTAACTATGATTGCATGATAGAAAACATATCAAAGGTCATTACGTTCTTTGAAAATCATAAGTGTTGACAAGGCAATTATAACTATGAATGCATGAAACTCTTGCCTAGGACTTACTTAACATGATTGTGACTAGCAACCTTTACTACTTGTGAATATAAGTTCATAACGATTAGGTGAAACTCCCTTATACTCTAGCTTCAAGTTAATGCATGCAAATTAAGTGTCGACTCCCAATTAACACACATAAACAAGTTTTAATAACTTAGATAAGCAAATCACATTCAAGTCTTAAGAAACAATAATTGGATGTAATCAATTCATATATAGCATATAATCATGGCTTCAAATTCACCCCCAACTAAAATAAACTTAGTTCCACATAATTGAAAACCAAATTAAAACAAACATTAAACTAAGGATAGAATACACCTAGAAACGCTCCAAGTATCTTCTTTTCCTTCCTTCCTTGCTGCGGCAGATGGTGTTTGAGGGTGGTGGATGGATGTAGCTGAATTATGGTGAAGGGTGGATGAGTGCTGAATGTAGAGAGAAATCTGAGATGGGTGGTGAGAGGTGGTGAGTAAAAAGGGTGCGGCACTTAGGTATTTATAGGGCTGAAAATATATGTCTCAACATGGCTGGAATAGGAGTTATAATGTGTAAGAGTTTTGGATTTAGAATAGGTAGAGAACTTGGACTCCAAAACCACAAAGGAAAAGGGACTTCCAAGCACAATCCAAAGAGGAAAAGAACATGTTTTCCAGCAGGTTTTAGGCATCTAGAAGGTGGGATATGCGGCTGGGATTTAGGAGAAGAGATAAGGCTTCTAGATAAGGTTAGGCGCCACCTTTGTAGGAGAAAGGTGTGGCAGATTTGTAGGAGAGGTTTAAGGGATTTGTTGCATATTTTTAGGCTTCTAGAACCCCTAAATTTAGGTGATATTTTCTGTTTAGAATCCCCCTCTTTTTGGCTAAAAATAAGGTGGATAAGATAAGGTAAGGATAAGGCAAGATAAGATAAGGTTATGGATAATGCTTCTAGATAATGTTCCTTATTTCTTGCTCTTTTCTTATCTTCTAGAACTTGAACTTGTTTCTTCCTTCTTCCTAGCTGATTCCTTGTCTTTAAATCTCCAAATTCGTCCATCCTTCTTGCTTGACTCATAAGCTATCCATCCTTGACCCAAAATAGCTCCAAATCACTCCAAATTGGCTCTTTTTGCACACTTTGTTATTAAGCCCTGAAATTGCACGAAAATGACTTAAAACACAATAATTAACATAATTAAGGTAAGTAAATGCAAGAAAACAAGCTAACTAAGTCGCATAAATATGCTCCTATCAACAAACTACACATACATTCAACTCTCTTTCACTCTGCCGCACCTCTCTCCCATCCCTTACCCCAAAACACATCCCAAACCTCCCTCAACCACTTGTGCCGCAGCAAAGGAGAAGAAGGAAGGCCTTGGACGTGTTTGTTCTTCAAGCGTTGGATCATTGGAGCGTTCTAGGTGTAATTCTTTCTTTGTTCTAAATGTTTAAATTAAATTCTTGTTGCTTTGTTGTGAACATGAGTGGCTAGACCCCTTTGTGGCTAGGGGTGATTTCAAAGCCATGATTATGGGTGCAATATGAATTGATAAGTTTCAGTTACGAATTCTTGAGTTGTGAATGCAATTGGCTTAACTGTTTGATTGATAACTTATTTGTGTTTGTTGATTGAGGGTCGACACTTAATTGGCATGCATGAATTTGATGCTAGAGTATAAGGGAGTTTCACATAATCGTTACAACCTTATATTCATAAGTGGTGAAGGTCGCTTATAAACGATCGCGTTAAGTTCAATTCCTAGCATGAGTGACATGATGTCATAGTTACAAGTGCTATGTCAATGCTTATGATTTTCATTGAACGTAATGATCTTTGATTGTATCTTTATTATGATGTCATGTAGGGGACTTTCGAAGAATGCTTTGGGTTGTCGAATGATGTCATCCAATCCAATAACTCAAGGAAAATCTGATGGTTAATTAGTGATGTCACGGTTAACTTGGGGCATTGTCATTCGTGATTCAATGAAGGAGTAACTGGGAATCGATTCGTTTGCATACATAACATGTGTGGAGAAAGAGCCTCTAGCTAGCCCATCATCCATCCAAACTTCCCAAAAACGTTTTCAAACTTTGTTTTATTTTAAAATCTGTTTTCAACTTGTTTTCCTTTTAAATTCGTTCAAACAAAACCCCCCCTTTACTTTCTTGTTTCAAATTGTTTTAAACTTATTTTGTTTGTGTTTTTAAGTGTTTTGAGTCAAGCCAAAACCTTATTTTCGTCCAAAATTGTGTTTAGAGTCAGAAACTGCCCAGTTTGTGTTTTTAGGCAGTTTTGAGTGTTTTCAACCTATTTTGAGTCTTGTGAACTTGTTTTAAGTCTTTTGAACCTATTCAAACGTTTTTAACTTTATTTTTGAGTCTTTGAGTCAGTTTTAAATCGATTGGCAATCCCTCCTAATCCCCGGCCTAGAACGATCCCTACTTGCATCTATACTACAATTCATAACAAGAGGGTTTAATTTGAGTGCTTAACTTATCTCACATCAAATTTTTGGCGCCGTTGCTGATGCGAAATATATTAAGCACTCAAATTAAACCCTCTTGGTGTGAATTGTAGTATAGATGCAAGTAGGGATCGTTCTAGGCCGGGGATTAGGAGGGATTGCTAATCGACTCTAAACTGACTCAAAGACACAAAAACAAACTTAAAAACGTTTGGATAGACTCACAAGACTCAAAATAAGCTAAAAACACTCAAAACTGCCTAAAAACACCAACTAGGCAGTTTCTGATACTAAACACAATTTTGGACGAAAATAAGGTTTGGGCTTTACTCAAAACACTTAAAAACACAAACAAAACAAGTTTAAAACAATTTGAAACGAGAAAGTAAAGGGGGGGTTTTGTTTTGGACAAATTTCAAATAACAAAACAGATTGTAACTTAAAAACAGATTTGAAAACGATTTTGGGAAATTGGATGGATGATGGGCTAGCTAGAGGCTCTTTCTCCACACATGACATGTATGCAAACGAATCGATTTCCAGTTACTCCTTCATTAAATTATGAACGACTGATAGAAGCATATTTATGCGACTTAGTTAGCTTGTTTTCTTGCATTTTTGTAGTTAGTTATTACTTATTATAGTGTTTAAAGTCATTTTTGTGCAATTTCAGGTCCTAATGACAAACTATGCAAAAAGAGGCAATTTGGAGCATTCTAGAGCAATTTTGGGCCAAGGATGGATAGCTTATGATTCAAGCAAGGTGGATGGACGAATTTGAAGATAAAAAGAGGCTAGGATTCAGCTAAAGAGATGGAGAAAATAAAGTCAAGATAAGAAGATAAGAAGTTAACAAGAAATATGGAACATTATCTCAAACATTATCCAAAATATTATCTTATCTCATCCAAACAACCTTATCTTATCCTTACCTTATCCTAATCCTATCCTCCCTAATTTCCAGCTACAAAAAGGGATTCTTATCAGATTTTATCACCTAAATTCATGGTTCTAGAACCATAAAAATCTGGTGCCTTATCTCCTTGTTCTAGAAACCATATCTCCTGATTTGAAGACCAATCTTTTTCCTACATGGAATCTGCTCGAATTTCACCCTTTCCTTGGTGGTTTGGGATGCCAAATCCTTCTCCAAAAACACCTTGAAACCGTGCCTTTCTCTCCCTATAAATACACATACCTGCTGTGCACTTAAAATCATCCACCCTTCACCATAATTCACCTACATCCATCCACCACCCCCAAACACCATCTGCCGCAGCAAGGAAGGAAGGAAAAGAAGATACTTGGAGCGTTTCTAGGTGTATTCTATCCTTAGTTTAATGTTTATTTTAATTTGGTTTTCAATTATGTGGAACTAAACTCGTTTTAGCTAGGGGCGATTTCAAAGCCATGATTATATATGTGACATGAATTGATTATCCAGTTATTATTTCATAAGTTATGAATGTAATTTGCTTAACTGTTTGATTCAAAACTTATTCTTGTATGTAGGTTAAGGTGGCCAACTTAGTTTGCATACATGAATTTGATGCTAGAATATAAGGGAATTGCCTATAATGAACTTGTATTCATGAGTAGTAAAGGTTGCTAGTCACAATCGTGTTAAGTTAAATTCTGGGCAAACGTATATGCTGTCATGTTTTCCTCGTCAATGCTTATGGTTTTCAACGAACTTAATGACCTTTGAGTGTGCTGTCATCAATAAGGATAATTTGGTTGGATGTGTATTCCGTCTAATTCAATGAACTTAGTGATATGAGCATATTTATGCGAATTAGTTGGCTTGTTCTCGTGCATTTATGTTAGTTATTTGTATTTAATTTAGTATTTTAAGCTATTTTCGTATGTTTGTAGGTCCCAAGGGGTAAAGTATCAAGAAAGTGCATTTTGGAGCCTTTTGGAGCTGTTTTGGGCATGGAATGGATAGCTTATGAATGGAGCAAGGTGGATGGACGAAATTGAAGATCAAAAGAGCCTAGAAGGATGTTAGAAGTCAGTTTGGAAGCATAAAAGACACAAAATCAGCATCTCCTACAAAAGTGGCGTTTTGTCCCCTTTGTGTTCCCTCCTTGTCTCCTTTGGTGCAACAATTCCCCTTGCCATGTTTCCCTATCCTTAAACCAAGTAAAACACTTCCCTTATCCCTTTAGGATCCAGCCACACATCCCACACCACCTTTCCTTCCTTGCTTCACAAGAAAGACACAATCCGTTGCCTTCAAGGACAAAGCCGCAACTTCCTTCTTCTCTTTCCTTTCTTGCCGTTCAAGTTTCATGTTTCCCTTTTAATTTAGGACCTAAAACAGCAAGGAAACCCTTTCAGCCCAAACTCAATCATTCACACAACCATTCACTCATTCACACACTTTCAGCCCAAAACCTCCCTTTGCCGCAGCCTTTCACTCCCAAAAACTCACATCCCTTCATCCAAACACATCCATACCCATCTTAGACCTTTGTGCCGCAGCAAGGTGGAGAGGAAGGAGTCTTGGACGTTTCAAGCTTGAAGATTGGAGCATTCTAGGTGTACTTCGTTCTTAATTTCAATGTTTACTTTATTATTCTCTAATCTTGTTGTGACTATGAGTGGCTAAACCCCTACTTAGCTAGGGGGAAATTCAAAGCCCATGCTTGAGATATGAATTGATTTCTTCCAATTGTGACTTGATGAATCGTGAATGCAATTCAATTAACTGTTTTATTCATAACTTGTTCTTGTATGTTGATTGAGGATGCATACTTAGTTTTCATGCAGGAATTTGATGCTAGAATGTAAGGGAGTTTCACCTAATCGTTATGAACTTACATTCACAAGTAGTGAAGGTTGCTTGTCACAATCGCGTTAATTGGATTCCTGGCAAACGTATCATGCATCATAGTTACGAATGCCTTGTCAACACTTATGATTTTCATGGAACTTAATGATCTCTAATTGTATCTCTTCTATGCATCATGTAGGGAACCGTTGGAGAATAATTTGGGTTGTCGTATGCATCATCCAATTCTATGACAAAAGGAAAATCTGAGGGTTAATTAGTGCATCACGGTTAATCTGGGGTGTTGAGGTTCATGGTTCATTGAAAAGCAATTGGAAATCGATTCGTATACAAGTGTGTCATGTGTGGAGAAGGACCCTCTAGCTAGCCCATCACCCATAAAAGTTTTCAAACTTGTTTTCAAAATCTGTTTTACTTTACAAAGTCTTTGTTTTATTTTCAAATTCGTTCAAACCAAAACCCCCCTTTTACTTTCTTGTTTTAAAGTGTCTAAAACCTGTTTTCCTTGTGTTTTCAAGTGTTTTGAGTCAACCTAAAACCAATTTTCGTCCAAAACCTTCCCTAGTGTTTTAAATCTGTCCACAAAGTGTTTTAAAGCCGTTTTAAGTGTTTTTAACTTGTTTTGAGTCTTGTAAACCTTTCCAAACGTTTTTAACTTTGTTTTTGTGTTTTTAAAGTCGATTAGCAATCCCTCCTAATCCCCGGTCCAGAACGATCCCTACTTGCATACTTACTACAATTGACAACAAGAGGGTTTAATTTGAGTGCTTAACTTTTATCACATCAAATTTTGGCGCCGTTGCCGGGGATTAGCAACTTTGCTAATCCCCCGTTGTTTCTTTTTGTTTATTTTTCGTGTGTTTTTGTTTCTGAATTGGTTTTGTTTCTTGTTTTTAGGTACTAGTTTATGACTCGAAGTTCTCAACCAGTACGTGAGCACATCTTAGACTTTGACGACGATTTTGAGAGAACTTTGAGAAGGCAAAGAAATCAGCAAGCATCTAACCCACCTAGCCCTGAACCTGAGCTTGAAGAACACGAAGTAGAGGAGGAAGAAGTCCCCACGGCACGAGTTGTCCTAGACATGGCAGCGGATAATCGTATACAAGTGTGTCATGTGTGGAGAAGGACCCTCTAGCTAGCCCATCACCCATAAAAGTTTTCAAACTTGTTTTCAAAATCTGTTTTACTTTACAAAGTCTTTGTTTTATTTTCAAATTCGTTCAAACCAAAACCCCCCTTTTACTTTCTTGTTTTAAAGTGTCTAAAACCTGTTTTCCTTGTGTTTTCAAGTGTTTTGAGTCAACCTAAAACCAATTTTCGTCCAAAACCTCTCCTAGTGTTCTAAATCTGTCTTTAAAGTGCTTTTAAACCGTTTTAAGTGTTTTTAACTTGTTTTGAGTCTTGTAAACCTTTCCAAACGTTTTTAACTTTGTTTTTGTGTTTTTAAAGTCGATTAGCAATCCCTCCTAATCCCCGATCCAGAACGATCCCTACTTGCATACTTACTACAATTGACAACAAGAGGGTTTAATTTGAGTGCTTAACTTTTATCACATCACTTAGGAAAATCTGAAGGTTAATTAGTGCAATTCACGGTTAATCTGGGGCATTGTCATTCATGATTTAGAAAGATAATAACTGGAAGTTGATTTGTGTTGCATATGTTTCATGTGTGGAGAAGGGTCCTCTAGCTAGTCCATCATCCATCCAAAACACCCAAATTCGTATTCAATCTGTTTTGCTTTTAGAATCTGTTTGTTTTAATTTAATTTCGTCCAAACCAATCCCCTTTTCATTTAATCTTGTTAATTGAGTCAAATTCTGTTTTCTTTTAGTCTTTTGAGTCAAGTTTGAGTTTATTTTCGTCAAAATCACTTCTTGGGTCTTAAATTGAGTCTTTTTGATTGTTTGTTGCTGTTTTAAGGGTTTTAAGTCAGTTTGGAGTTTATAGAGTCTAAACTAGTATTTTTGAGTCTTGTTTGTGTTGATTAGCATCCCTAGTTAATCCCCGGCCTAGAACGATCCCTATTTACATCTATACTACAATTGTCAACAATAGGGTTTAATTTGCGTGTTAAGTAATTTTCACATCAAATTTTGGCGCCATTGCCGGGGATTAGCAAAATTGCTAATCCCCCTTTGTTTCTTTCCGTGTCTTTTGTTTTAGTTTCTGATTTTGGTTTGTTTTATTTATTTTACTTTTGATATTTGATTTAGTTTTCTTTTTTTTTTTATTTCAGGTATTAGAGAAGTAAGACATGGCAATTGCTAATATTCAAGCTCAAATAGCGAATCTTACTTCTCAATTGTCACAGCACACCGAAAGGACCACAATGCAAAGTGCCCCTACATTTGGTGCGTCCTATATGCAAGGATATCCAGTTAATCAACAAAGTTGGGAGAGTGTCAATACATGGGGTTATCAAGATCATAATCAATCAAGGTACCCTAAGACACAAACAAACACACAAAACAACTCTTTTTGGGTTTTTCAAAACAATTTTTCAAATTTTTATGAGATTCTCGGATTTTTATGTCAAGACACACTAAAATGCTTCAAAACACACTAAAAACACTTAAAAACAGTGAAAACAACATTAGAAGTGATAGGTGATGAAATCCCATGAATTTTGCATAAAAACACTTTGTTTACCCCCCCACACTTAAATCAAACATTGTCCTCAATGTTTCAAACAAAACTCACACAAAACACACTGCAAATAACATACTAACTAACATGACACTAATATGGCAAAGTAAATGCAATAAGGAGTAGAGTTAGGAAAGCAAATCTGGGTTTGAGCCGGTTGTTCCTAGGTCTTCTTTATTCCAATGCATGGGTTGCCTCCCAAGAAGCGCTTGCTTTAACGTCTTGCAGCCAGACGATTCCTCGGTTGAAGCCTCCTTGCTGCCCACGGCATGGAAGGGAACTTCTTCCACAACCTGCCCCTCAAAGTTCTCATACATTGGATCGATGAATGGTAGGGGATAGTGATGTTTGCTGATTGGTGCGTTGTGCTTCCTAAAGTCCATGTGAATTCCCCCACCATCGGGGATGTGATTGGGTACCTGCACCCAAGAAGGAAACCACCTATTAATTGAAATGGGAATTGGATTTAGATTAGATGACTTACCTATGGGCTGTGACGAAGTGGCAGCATTGTGATTATTCTTCCCCATGGTGCTCTCGGCCAAATTGGGAATTGTAAGGGTAGTGGCTGTATGGTCCTTGTGCTCCACTCCAATTCCCTCGTCTTTTATGGTTCTTGATGGATCCTTTGTGCTTGGTGCTGAACGGTCCGGCCCTATTTTATTAATGGCAAAACAAGAATGAACAACATTAGGATTCTCAACAGATTTAGAAACATTAAACTTAATCTTATCGCTATCAAACTTCATAGTTAACGTCCCCTTGGCCACATCAATCTTGGTTTGGGTTGTTTTCATGAAAGGTCTTCCAAGTAGAATCGGCATTGGGGAAGAATGGGCCAAATCTTCCATCTCAAGCACATAGAAATCAGCCGGAAAGATTAAGTGGTCAACCTGCACCAAAACATCCTCCAAAACTCCCTTTGGATAGGCATTAGAACGATCGGCTAATTGAATAATCACTCCATTTTTCAGTTCGCCTAAGTTCATAGATGCGTAAATAGAATAAGGCATGACATTTATTGATGCACCTAGATCTAACATGGCATTTTCAAACCGAGTATTGCCTATAACACAAGGAATTGTAAAACTACCCGGATCTTTGCATTTAGGGGGCAGTTTTCGTTGCAAAACCGCTGAGACATTCTCACTTACCTGTACCACCTCCTTGTTCGAAATCCTTTTCCTTTTCGTGCACAGCTCCTTTAAGAATTTGGCATACTTTGGAATTTGCTTAATTGCCTCAAGGAGTGGGATGTTGATTTGTACCTTCCTCAAAGTGTCCAGAATGTCTTTTTCACTTTCCTCCTTCTTTGATTGCATGAATCTGCGAGGAAAGGGTGCATCGGGCGGAATATGTTAGAATTTATCGAAATTGGACCCACTTTACCTGTTTTGGACGTTTTGGAAGGTGTTGGTGCAATTGAAGGCTGCGGCAAGGTTGGAGCAACCTTTGCCGTGGCCTCCTCTTGTTGTGCCTCCTCGTGTAATAATGTCTCGTCCTCCTTTTGGGCAGATTTGGACGTCTTTGGATCAACCCCAACTTCTTTGCCACTTCTTAAGGTAATGGCCTTGACAGATTCGAATCCTCCCTTTGGATTCACAGTGGTTTTACTTGGTAGTTTGCCTTGTTCTCTAAACTGCCCTAGGAATTCTGAAATCTGCCCCATTTGCCTCTTCATGTCACTCATCTCTTTGTCTTGATTCTCTATTCTCTGCGAAACAGAAGTTAGTAATTGAATAACTTGAGCATTATCAAAAGACGAACCTGAGTTAGATTGGGCCGGGGGTGGCTGATTTTGTTGACATGGCCGTGGAAACCTAGGGGGGTTTTGCTGAAATCCCCCTTGTTGCACAGGTTGTTGAGGCTCTCTCCACTTCATATTAGGGTGATCTCTCCATCCGAGGTTGTATGTGTTCGAATAAGGATCATATCGGGTCTGATTTTTGCCTTGGAAACCAATGGAATTGGCACTTTCCCATCCACCATTCTCTATCAATTGAGGGCAACTTTCAGAGGTATGCCCTTGTATGGTGCACACGCCACAGATTGCAGGTGGTTGTGATTTTGGTCCTTCGACAACCTGAGACATAAGGAGAGTAAGATTAGCCAATTGTGATTGAATTTCAGAAATTGTACTTACCTCATTCACATGTTGTTGCCGTGACCCTCCTCTTTGTCCAACACCTTCATATTGTTGTGCATTGAGTGCTCGGTTTGCAATTAAAGTCTTGGCAGCCACCGGAGTCTTGTCAACCAACGCACCACCCGCTGAGGCATCTAGCATTTGGCGTTCAATTGGAAGGAGTCCTTCGTAGAAATATTGAATGAGCAACTCCTCCTTCATTTGGTGTTGTGGGCAGGATGCAACAAGGGCCTTAAAACGCTCATAATACGCAGGGAAAGTCTCTCCTTCCTTTTGCTCAATACCACTAATCCGTTTCCTCAAGAGAATGACTCTTGAAGTTGGGAAAAACTTTTCTAAGAATGCTCTTTTCATACTTTCCCAAGATGTGACAGTTCCGGGCGCCAATTCGTACAACCAATCTTTAGCCTTCTCCAACAATGAGAATGGAAAGGCTTTCATCTTCAAAATATTCCCATCAACATTAATGGGTGTCATACTCGAGCAAACAACTTCAAACTCCTTCAAATGCTTGTTTGGTTCCTCCATGGACAGCCCATGGTATTTGGGAATGTGATGCAACAAGCTTGACTTCAATTCGAACTTGTCGGTCTTATCGGGAGCTGCCCTAGGATATTGGATACATAGAGGTACTGCATTATCCAATCCCAAGGCCGAAAGCTCCTTAATGGTTCGATTATCTGCAGCCATAACTTCCTCAAACTCGGCCTCCTCTACCTCCTCAGATTCGGCCTCTTCTTGTTCCTCAACTTCAACCTCAGAACTTGGACTAGGTAGGTCAGGTTCTGGGGTCTTTCTTTTCCTTCTCAAAGTTTGCTCAAAATCGTCGTCAAAGTCCAAGATGTTCTTACTAATAGTTTGGGAACTTCGAGTCATAAACTAGTACCTGAAAAACAAAGAAAATAACAAGAATCAGCAACTAGACTTAAAACAAACGAAAATAGACAAAAGGGATTAGCAATGTTGCTAATCCCCGGCAACGGCGCCAAAATTTGATGTGATTTTAGTTAAGCACACAAATTAAACCCTCTTTTTATCGATTGTAGTATTTAATGTAAGTAGGGATCGTTCTAGACCGGGGATTAGGAGGGCTTGCTAATCTAACACAAACTGACTCAAATAGACAAAAACAAACTTAAAAACGTTCAAATAGACTGAAGGGACTCTAAACAGGTTCACAAGACTCAAAACAAGCTAGAAATACTCAAAACTGCTTAAAAACACCAATTGGACAGATTCTATACACTAGACACAACTTTGGACGAAATTTGAATTAAACTTGACTCAAAACACACAAAAACATAAACTAAAACAGATTTTAACTAATTAGACTCAAACAAGTGAAGGGGGATTGATTTTAGAGTGAATTAAAGCTAAAACAAACAGAAACACTAAACTAGACAGATTTGGACGAATTTGGGTTTTAGGGATGCATGGTGAACTAGCTAGAGGTTTCCTTATCCACACATGAATTATATGCATACGAATCAACTTCCAGTTACGTTTTCATTGAATTACGAATGACAATGCCCCAAATTAACCGTGTCAATCACTAATTAACCCTCAGATTCTCCTAATTTCATTGAATTGGATGGACAACTCATCTACAACCAAATTATTCTCATCAATTTCCCTACATGGCATCATAATAGAGACACAATCAGAGATCATTAAGTTCATTGAGAATCATAAGCATTGACGAGGCATTCATAACTATGACATCATGTTACTCACACCAAGAATTGAACTTAACACGATTGATCCAGCAACCTTTACTACTTTTGAACATAAGTTTGTAACGATTATGTGAAACTCACTTATATCCTAGCATCAGATTTATGCATGCCAATTAAGTGTCGACCCTCAATCAACAAACACAAATAAGTTCTAATTCAAACAGTTAAGCTAATTGCATTCATAACTCAAGAATCTGTAACTGAAACTTATTAACTCATAACGCACATAAAATCATGGTTTCAAAGTAGCCTCTAGCTAAAAACGAGTTTAGCCTCTCATAATTACAGCAAGAACAAGAGAAATTAAATTAAACATCTAAAGCATAAGGTAGAATACACCTAAGAACGCCCAGCAATCAGATTGGGTGCAAGCACGCTCCAAGGCTGTTTCTCCTCTCCTTCCTCCTTGCTAGGCTGCTGCACAAGTGGCTGGTGGTGTGTATGGATGTATGAAGGTGGTGTGGATGGGTGGTGGGTGCGGCAAAGGGGGTATGGAAGTGTATGGAATGGCTGAATTATGAAGGGTTGTGGCAGGAATGTGTGGGAGTGATTTTGGGATCGTGAATGGTCTTTTATTTGTGCGGCAGGAACTTGTATATATAGAGGGGAGTAGAGCACGGCTGGGAGGAGGTTTTTAGGTTAGTTTAGGAGTAGGAAACCCAAGGAAATAAGGGGATAAGGGTGCGGCACAATCAGATTGGCCTTCTAGAATGAGGTCTAGGCGCCAGAAATATAGGGAATGTGCAGCACATGCTCTAATTCAGATTAGCACGTTTTTAGGCTTCTAGAACCCCCTATTTTAGGTGATAAGATCAGATATGAACCCCCTTATTTGGCTAAAAATATGGAAAGATAAGATAAGGTAAGGATAAGATAAGATAAGGTGATAAGGTTAGAGATAATGTTCTGTTTTTCTTGCTTTTATCTTATCTTTCTGAACTTGAATTTAATTCTCCATCTTTCTTGGCTGATTCCAAGCCTTCATTTCCTCAATTTCGTCCATCCTCAAGCCTCCATGTTTGCACTATCCAATCTTGGCCCAAAAATGCTCTAAAATGCTCCAAATTGCTTCCTTTTGCCACTATGACACTTAGAATCTGAAATTGGACGAAAATAACTTTAAACACTATAATTAACATAGTTTAGCTAACTAAATGCAAGAAAACAAGCTAACTAAGTCGCATAAATATGCTCCTATCAGATTCAAGAAAAAGAAGTGGATGGGGAATATCTAGCACCAATAAAAAAGGATGTATTTAGACCCACCATCAAAGAAGGAATTGGAGTGGATCACAAGGGACACGCCACTGCCCTAAAAATACCCAATTTGGCTCAATATGCAATTCCTGAAACTTTCGATGAGGTGTTTGTCCTTGAATTCTTGCCGGAGCACACAGGTAAGCCACCTCCTCGAATTTCAATTTCGTTTTATACTAACATGTTGTTAGTGATTCAGGCACCCACGTTAGAATTTAAACCATTACCGGATCATTTCAATTATCACCTTCCATTCAAAGATCAAATCCATGCTGTGGGCCCTAGGGAGGATTAAAAAGGAGGTATCGTCCGGCTGGAAGACGTTAAAGCAAGCGCTTCTTGGGAGGCAACCCATGCGTTCGAATAAAGAAGACCTCGGAAGCTCCGGCACTATAACCAGGTGTTTGCGTTCTTAAACTCTACTCTTTATTGCTTTTACTTTGCCATAATTGTCATGTTTGTTAGTTGTTTGTTTGCTTGCTTGCTTGTGAGTCTATGTTTGAAACATTGAGGACAATGTTTGATTTAAGTGTGGGGGGGGGGGGGGGGGGTAAACAAAGTGTTTTCATGCAAAATTCGTGGGATTTTATCACCTATCACTTCTAAAGTTGTTTTCACTGTTTTTAAGTGTTTTTATGATGTTTTGAAGTGCTTTTATCTGTCATTTAAGAAAATTCCGAAACTTTGTGAAAAAAATCAAAAAATGTCTTGAAAAACCCAAAAAGAGTCGTTTTTGTGTGTTTGTTTGTGTCTTAGTGATAGGAGCATATTTATGCGACTTAGTATGCTTGTTTTCATGCATTTACGTTGTTTATTCTTAGTTATTCTAGTATTTTGAGTTAGTTTCGTGTGTTTGTAGGTTTAATGGGCTTACGAAGCAATAAGGTGCATTTTGGAGCATATTGGAGCTTTGAATGAAGGACATATGTATGGAGCAAAAGGAATGGACGAAATTGAAGACTTGAAGAGAAGGAGTCCTAAATGAAGATGGATTCCTAAATGAAGATGGATTCCTAATTGAAAGAGGATTCCTAGAAGGACAAGGATTCCTACTTGGAATAGGAAAGTTAAGCCTAAGTTTCCTATTTTGGTTGACCTTTCCTAAACCAAATTTCCTTAAGTTCCAGCCACAAAGCATGGGCCCTAAAGACTTTTGGACACCTAATTCCCACCCTAAGTAGGGTGCCGCACCAATCTTCACATTCCCTTTTTAATTTCACCCAAAATCAGCAAGGAGAGCACATTCCTCTTCCTTGCCGCAAAAGCTAACCTATTTCCCTTTAGTTTCTGCCTTAGCCGAATCTTGTTACCCTTTTTCTTTAATTTTCTGACCTTGGGCCTTATTTCCTCAAAATCTTGGATTTAATTCTCTAACCTAAATGGATTTCTGAGCCTTGTTACCCAAAAACCCCTTTAAATTCACACCCTAGCCGCACCATTCATTCATTCACCATTAAAAACATTCAGCCACAACCATTCACACACAACCATTCTCTGCCGCAGCCATCATCCTTCCCTACCCTTTGCCGCAGCCTTCCACCACCTTAACCATCCATCCCTTCACCCAAAACACATCCATCCTGACCCTTAGCCATTGGTGCCGCAGCAAGGTGGAGAAGAAGAGAGCTTTGGAGTTCCAAAGAGTGCAGATTGGAGACTTCTAGGTGTAATTCATTCTTCTTTTCAATGTCTACTTCTTTATTCTTTGATTTTGTTGTAGTCATGAGTGGCTAAACCCCTAATTAGCTAGGGGGAAGTTTGAAGCCATGAACATGCTTGAGATATGAATTGATTTCTTCCAATTGTGAGTTGATGAATCGTGAATGCAATTCGATTAACTGTTTTATTCATAACTTGTTCTTGTTTGTTGATTAAGGATGCATACTTAGTTTTCATGCATGAACTTGATGCTAGAATATAAATGAGTTTCACCTAATCGTTACAAGTTTATATTCATAAGTAGTGAAGGTTGCTTGTCACAATCGCGTTAATTGAGTTCTTGGCAAACGATCATGCATTCATAGTTACGAATGTCTAGCCAACACTTATGATTTTCATGAAACTTAATGATTTCTGATTGTATCTCTATTATGCATTCATGTGGAGGACTTTTGGAGAATAATTTGGATTGTTGTATGCATTCATCCAATTCAATGATATAAAGAAAATCTGAGGGTTAATTAGTGCATCACGGTTAATCTGGGGTGTTGGGCTTCATAATTTATCGAAAAGCAATTGGAAATCGATTCGTATACAAGTGTGTCATGTGTGGATAATGAACCTCTAGCTAATCCATCAACCATCTGAGTTCCAAACGTTTTAGACATTGTTTTGCTCTAGAATCTGCCTAGTTTACATTCTGTTTGTTTTAGCTTTAAATTCGTCCAAATCAAAACCCCCCCATTTATTTTCTTGTTCTAAAGTATCTTAAATATGTTTTGTTGATGTTTTGAGTGGTTTTGAGTCAAACCAAAATCATATTTTCGTCCAAAGTTCATTTAAGGTCAGAAACTGCCTAACTAGTGTTTTTAGGCAGTTTTGAGTGTTTTCAGCCCGTTTTGAGTCTTGTGAGTCTTTCCTTACGTTTTTAACTTTGTTTTTATGTTTTAGAGTCAGTTTAGAGGTTTTAGCAAGCCCTCCTAATCCCCGGTCCAGAACGATCCCTACTTGCATCTATACTACAATCTACAACAAGAGGGTTAATTTGAGTGCTTAACTTTTATCACATCACTTAGGGTATCTTCCAACACAATGATGAGGATTTGGTTTTTAATTGCATAACTGTTAAAGAAAGTTACAAACATGGATGGAAGTATGTCTTTGGTTTATGCTTAGTTGTAGTTGTAACTTACGAATTCATGTTTAATCACAAAGAAAAAAAATCAGTTTTTGTAACATGCTTGAAGGAAGGAACTCAAACTAACGCTACAACCTTGAGAGACTTGAGCCTAAAACGTTCTTTGGAGAGTTAATAATCTGTGTATTTGTTGTTTTCTAAGTCGTTGCATGATCTCATTATTCTTTGCTTGGTTGCTACTTAGAAGGCGTTTCATCACTATAGTTCCAACTACTAGAACTCATATCTGCTTCATTCAAAGCATAAAATTCATTAGCATAACACATGAACAAGATGAAGTTGTTAGTTAAAACTAGAGCCAAATAGCCGAACCCTTTGCATTATGTTTTGTAGGTTTAACCCCATTGAGCCTTGTTTCAGCCTATGTTCTTTGTTAGCCACGTTTTACCCTACCAAGCCTAGAATAGGACTATCCATACCCTTGTTCTTGAAGCATAGTGGAGCATAACTTAGAGGGAAATTCCTTTTGATCGCCATATTGCAGAAAATGAGTGTGGGGGAAGGGTTTCTATAAGAGATGTGCAAAGAAAAGAAAAATATGCATGAAAACAAAAAAAAAAAAAAAAGAAGAAAAAAAAAAAATTCGTGGAAAACAGAAAAAGAAAAGAAAAGTGTGAAGAAAAGAAAGATAAAGTGTTTAAAAGAAGTGAAAATGAGCTCTAAGTGTTGATTGTTGAAGAAAGGGTCCAAAAAGTTTGAATTTGACCCTAAGTGTTGCATGAATCTTCCCCTTGTGTTTAAAAGTTGAATTTTTGCATTCAAAAGTGAATTCTAAGTGCCATATTCATTACTTTGCTTGCTATTGCTTTAAGAACTTTTGTTTATCCTTACCTTTCTTTGTTAGCCAATTCCTGATGTGAAAATTACTTAACACGCAAATTAAACCCTCTTGTTGTCAATTGTAGTAAGTATGCAAGTAGGGATCGTTCTGGACCGGGGATTAGGAGGGATTGCTAATCGACTCTAAATTGATTTAAAAACACAAAAACAAAGTTAAAAACGTTTGTATAGACTCAAGGGACTCAAAACAAGTTAAAAACACCTAAAACGGCTTAAAAACACTTTGTGGACAGATTCTGGATGGTTTTGGACGAAAATTGGTTTTAGTTTGACTCAAAACACTTGAAAACACAAAGAAAACAGATTTTAGACACTTTAAAACAAGAAAGTAAAAGGGGGGTTTTGGTTTGGACGAATTTGAAAATAAAACAAAGACTTTGTAAAGTAAACAAGTTTGAAAACGAATTTGAAAACTTTGATGGTTGATGGGCTAGCTAGAGGGTCCTTCTCCACACATGACACATATGCAACACAAATCAACTTCCAGTTATTATCTTTCTAAATTATGAATGACAACGTCCCAGATTAACCGTGAATTGCACTAATTAACCTTCAGATTTTCCTAAGTTCATTGAATTAGATAGAATACGTATCCAACCAAATTATCCTTATTGATGATAGCATACTCAAAGGTCATTAAGTTTGTTGAAAACCATAAGCATTGACGAGGAAAATATGACAACATATATGTTTTCCAAGAATTTAACTTAACACGATTGTGACTAGCAACCTTTACTACTTATGAATACAAGTTCATTATATGCAATTCCCTTATATTCTAGCATCAAATTCATGCATGCAAACTAAGTTGGCCACCTTAACCCACATACAAGAATAAGTTTTGAATCAAACAGTTAAGCAAATTACATTCATAACTTATGAAATAATAACTGGATAATCAATTCATGTCACATATATAATCATGGCTTTGAAATCGCCCCTAGCTAAAACGAGTTTAGCCTCTCATGTTCACAATTACACACAAGCAAATTGAATTAAACATTGAAGTATAAGGATAGAAAACACCTAGAAGTATGGATGCAGCCACGGCACTAAGTCGTTCCTCCTTGCAATTGCGGCACAAGAGGCTTATGAGTGTATGAATCTATATGAGAGGGGTGTATGTCGAATGGGGAGTTGTTTTGTGATGTGAGGGTGGTGAATGAATGAGCTGCAGCACCTATGTATTTATAGGGCTGAAAAGGCACGGTTTCAAGGTAGTTTTGGAGAGGGATTTAGGACTCCAAATCCACAAAGAACAAGGTTAAATTCGAGCACAATCCAAGGGGGAAAAGGATGGTTCCTTGCAGCAGGTATTTGGGCTTCTAGAAGATGATATGTGTGGCACCTTTGTAGGAATAGGATAAGGATTCTAGAAATCTGATTTCTAGGTGTTTAAATGTAATTAGGAGTCCTCTTTGTAGCTGGTTTTAAGGTAGAATAGGATTAGGATAAGGGTAGGATAAGATAAGATAAGGTTTTGGATAATGTTTGAGATAATGTTCCATATTTCTTGCTCTTCTCTTATCTTCTAGAACTTGAACTTGTTTCTTCCTTCTTCTTAGCTGATTCCTAGCCTTTAAATCCTCAAATTCGTCCATCCTTCATGCTTGAATCATAAGCTATCCATCCTTGGTCCAAAATAGCTCCAAAACACTCCAAATTGGCTCTTTTTGCACACTTTGTCATTAGGCCCTGAAATTGCACGAAAATGGCTTAAAATACTATAATTAACATAATTAAGCTAAGTAAATGCAAGAAAACAAGCTAACTAAGTCGCATAAATATGCTCCTATCAAATTCCCCCACACTTAGCTTTTGCTAGTCCTCAAGCAAAACGAAATAAACAAAACATAAACTAAACCTTCCAACGTCCGCCTCAGGGATTTCCAATGGTACATAACATATTAAAAATCATCATTCCCATAGATTTTAGTTATCCCTACCCTTGAGAACATGCTTAATCATAGTCGCCACTTACTAGCTCACAATTAATCAATTAAAACAATGATTTGAATGTAGTAACATGCCTTAGAGAATTTGCTCAATTCCTTACGGTTTACACTCTTATTTTCACTCAGATTTTCTGACTACACTCCCTACACTAGTTATATGTGAGAAGATTGATGTAAACATGAAAACGAACACTCACATATGTTTATAACAAAGAAAGCAATTTCTGGATTTATTAATGCATGTATAGATATGATCTCATGAGTGGAATGTCACTACTTAGATGCGAGAACCAGGGATACCATATGCTTATACCAATTCCAAACTTCACAAATTGAAACACACAACACCCAAGATAGAAGTATAGGGTTGTAACGGGGCTAAAGGGTATTGGCTAACAAGAAAGGATATGGAAAACAAACGTTCTTAAAGCAATAGCAAGCAAAGCAATGTAATTGACACTTAGAATTCACCTTTGAATGCAAAAATCAACTTTAAACACAAGGGGAATGATTCACACAACTTTTAGGGCCGAATTCAAACTTTTGGACCCTTTCTTCAACAACCAACACTTAAGAGCTCATTTTCTCTTCTTTTCAACTCTTTTTCTTACTTTTCTTCACACTTTTCTTTTCTTTTTCTGTTTTTCACGAATTTTTTTCTTTTTCTTTCTTTTGGCACACAAAACCCTTCCCCCACACTCATTTTCTGCAATATGGTGATCAAAAGGAATATCCTTCTAAGTTATGCTCCACTATGCTTCAAGAACAAGGGTATGGATGGTCCTATACTAGGCTTGGTAGGGTAAAACGTGGCTAACAAAGAACATAGGCTAAAACAAGGCTCAATGGGGTTAAACCTACAAAACATAATGCGAAGGGTAAGGTGTTTTGGCTCTAGTTTTAACTAACAACTTCATCTTGATTACGTGCTATGCTAATCAATTTTATGCTTTGAGTGAAACGGGCATGAGTTCTAGTATTTGGAACTATAGTGATGGAACGTCTTCTAAGTAGCAACCAAGCAAAGAATAATGAGATCATGCAACGACTTAGAAAATAACAAATGCACAGATTTTTAACTCTCCAAAGAACGTTTTTAGGCTTAAGTCTCTCAGGGTTGTAGCGTTAGTTTGAGTTCCTTCCTTCAAGCATGTTACAAAAACTGATTTTTTCTTTGTGATTAAACATGAATTCGTAAGTTACAACTACAACGAAGCATAAACCAAAGGCATATCAAACTTCCATCCATGTTTATAACTTTCTTTAACAGTTATGCATTTAAAAACCAAATCCTCATCATTGTGTTGGAAGGTACCCTAAGACACAAACAAATACACAAAAAAAACGACTCTTTTTGGGTTTTTCAAAACATTTTTCGATTTTTTTTTTTTTCAAATTTTCGGATTTTTCTTAAAGGACACATAAAAACACACTAAAAACACTTAAAAACAGTGAAAACAACATTAGAAGTGATAGGTGATAAAAACCCACGAATTTTGCATAAAAACACTTTGTTTACCCCCCCCCCCACACTTAAATCAAACATTGTCCTCAATGTTTCAAACATATGGGCACACATAAACAAACAAACAACTAACAAATAAGACACGAATTGCAAAGTAAAATCAATAAAGAGTAGAGTTTAGGAACATAAACACCTGGTTATAATGCCGGATCGTCCAAAGGCTCTTTATTGAATGCATGGGTTGCCTCCCAAGAAGCGCTTGCTTTAACGTCTTCCAGCTGGACGATACTTCAATTTAAACTCCCCTAGGTCCCACGACATGGAATTGATCTTTGATTGAACGGTGGTACTTGAAATGATCCGGTAATCGTCTAAACTCAAGAGTGGGTGCCTAAATCATTAACAACATGTAAGCATAAAACGAATTTGAACTTCGGGATAAAACGAATTTGAACTTCGGGGAGGTGGCTTACCTTTGTGCTCTAACACGAATTCAAGAACAAACACTCCTTCAAAAGATTTAGGATTAGAGAGCTCGGCCCGATTGGGTGGTTTTAGTGTTGTGACTTGTCCCGTGTCAGAAAATTCAACTTCATTAGGAATTGTTGTTGCAAGCACATCCTCTTTGATTAATTCAAGACAATCCCCAGCCACCTCTTTCTCTTGAATTTCTGAAAAGGTTTCGAAGATGCCTTTCTCACCATCTTCTTCATTGGATTGCATGAATCTGCAAGGAATAGGCACATTCGGTGTAACGGGGTCAGAAAGTATTGAATATGGAACTACCTTACCTAAAGTGGGTGGTGTAGGGTCCTTAGGGGGTTGCGGCAAGGGTGGTGGAGCAAGGGTAGTCTGCTGCAAAGGTGGTTCCTGATAGGAGCATATTCATGCGATTTAGTATGCTTGTTTTCATGCATTTACGTTGTTTATTCTTAGCTATTTTTGTATTTTGAGTTAGTTTCGTGTGTTTGTAGGTTTAAAGGGCCTATAAAGCAATAAGGTGCATTTTGGAGCTTTTTGGAGTTTGGAATGAAGGACATATGAATGGAGCAAAGGGAGTGGACGAAATAGAAGATCAAATGAGCCTAGGATTGAAGAATGAAGGAAGAGTCAAGAATTGGAAACCAAGTCTCCATTCTTGAGAGTTTCTATTCTTGAAGGTTCCCAATTGTGCAAGTTTCCATTTGTGAAGGTTTCCATTTTTGGGGTTTCCAAATTATGTTTGGTTGCCTAATTACATGTTCTAGAAGCCTTAGACATACCTTAAACCTTGCAGCCGCACCATCTATCATACACATACCCAATCATCCAACTTACCCTTCTTATTGCACCAAATCTGCCAAGGAAATCACATTCCCTTTCCCTTTTCCACCCTTGCCGAATTTCCTTCCCTCTTTCCCTTTAATTTCTGATTCTTCTTTCCTATTCTCTTTTATTTTCTGACCTTTAATTCTTGTGAACCAAATTAGTTAAGTCTTGTTTACTTTTCTAATTCCCTTAACCTATTTTTAAACCCTTGCCGCAAATCAGCCCTAATGCCTTTAATTTCTGATTTCCTCAATTCAATTTACTTATTCTTAGGAGATTTGGACTTAATGGCTGATTTGCCAAACCCTAAAACCCTTAAAAGAACCTTGCAGCCGCACCATTCAATACCCATTCACCCATCCTCCCATACATACAATTCAGCCGCACCATCTACCATTCCAGAATCCATACACACACCTATCTCCATTCAGCCACAAAACCCTACACATTCAGCCATCTACATTCCTTGCCGCAGCCCTACACTACCCCATTCACCCAAAAACACATCCATAATCACCCAAACCACCATCCTTACCCTTAGTTCTTTGTGCCGCAGCAAGGTGGAGAAGAAGAGAGACTTTGGTGCTCCAAGGTTGCAAATTGGAGCCTTCTAGGTGTAATTCGTTCTTGTTCTCAATATTTACTTTCTTCTCTATTTGTTTTGTTGCAGCCATGAGTGGCTAAACCCCTAATTGGCTAGGGGGAAGTTTGTAGCCATGAACATGCTTGTGAATTAAATCGATTGCTTTCAGTTGTGCTTTGATGAATCGTGAATGCAATTCAATTAACTATTTGATTGATAACTTATTTGTGTTTGTTGATTAAGGATGCATACTTAGTTTTCATGCACAGATTTGATGCTAGAATATGAATGAGTTTCACCTAATCGTTACAAGTTTATATTCACATGTAGTGGAGGTTGCTTATAAACAATCGCGTTAATTGAATTCTTGACAAACGTATCATGCATTCATAGTTACGAATGTCTCGCCAACACTTATGATTTTCATGGAACTCAATGATTTCTAATTGTATCTCTATTATGCATTCATGTAGAGGACTTTTGGAGAATAATTTGGATTGTCGCATGCATTCATCCAATTCAATGATTCAAGGAAAATCTGAGGGTTAATTTGTGCATCACGGTTAATCTGGGGTGTTGGGCTTCATAATTCATTGGAAAGCAATTGGAAATCGATTTATGTGCAAGTGTGTCATGTGTGAAAAACGAACCTCTAGCCAATCCATTACCATTTGAGTCCCAAAACGTTTTAGACATTGTTTTGCTCTAGAATCTGCCTAGTTTACATTCTGTTTGTTTTAGCTTTAAATTCGTCCAAATCAAAACCCCCCTTTTACTTTCTTGTTCTAAAGTGTTCTAAATATGTTTTGTTTATGTTTTAAGTGGTTTTGAGTCAAACCAAAACCATATTTTCGTCCAAAGTTCATTTAAGGTCAGAAACTGCCTAACTAGTGTTTTTAGGCAGTTTTGAGTGTTTTCAGCCCGTTTTGAGTCTTTTGGACTTGTTTTGAGTCTTGTGAGTCTTTCCTTACGTTTTTAACTTTGTTTTTATGTTTTAGAGTCAGTTTAGAGGTTTTAGCAAGCCCTCCTAATCCCCGGTCCAGAACGATCCCTACTTGCATCTGTACTACAATCTACAACAAGAGGGTTAATTTGAGTGCTTAACTATTTTCGCATCAAATTTTGGCGCCGTTGCCGGGGATTAGCAACTTTGCTAATCCCTTGGTTCTTTCCTTTTTGTTTAGTTTGTTTTTGTTTTAGTTTCTGACTTAGTTTCGTTTTCTTTGTTTTGTGTTACTTTTGATATTTGATTTAGTTCTCTTTCTTTGATTTTAGGTACTAGAGAAGTAAAACATGGATTTTGCTAGCATTCAAGCTCAATTGGCAAATCTTACTTCTCAATCGTCGCAGTATGCCGAAAGGACCACAATGCAAAGTGTCCCTACATTTGGTGCGTCTTATAGGCAAGGATATCAAGTCAATCAATGTCCACAAAGAGATTGGAGTAACCATTCAACTTCTATGTGGTGGGAAGCTCGACAAGCTCAACACGAAGGATATTGGCAGCCATATGAGGACTTCTATTCAAGACCTATGCAGCCACCACAACCTCAAATACAATTTGCCCAATCAAACTCAGGTTCGACCATAGATTATGATCAAATTCTTAATGAATTAAATTCGTTGGTGCAGGGCTCTTTGACACAGGAAGCAGAAAATCAAACCAAGAGGATGAAAAATCAAGCCAAAAAGATGGATGAATTAGAGAAACAAGTTGGGCAGATATGGAGTTCATGGCACAAATTCAAGAGCAAAGTGAACTCTCCAACTCAACTATTGAAAATTTGAAGGAAAATTTTGAAATCCATGATGCTATCACTTTGGAAAGTGGCATGGAGGGTGGAACAAGCCCAAAAGCGTCCAAACCAAGCCACAACATGGATGAACAGCTGCTGTTCGAAGAAGAAGAGGATGACAAGGCCACGGCAAGGGAAGAACCACCCTTGCCGCAGCCTCCACTACCCTTGCCGCACCCTCCCAATGCTCCACCACTGTCCAACACAAGTAAGTTGGGTCCAATTTTCGTTAATTCTAACCCTATTCCACCCAATGTCCCTTTTCCTCGCAGGTTTTTGATTCCCAAGCAAGAAGAGAGTGAACAAGACATTGTGCCAGCCTTCCCAAAGGTGCAAAATGATATTCCAATTCTTGGTGCAACAAATCAAGTTCTAGATTGTGTTGAAATGTTCAAAGGACTTTGTACACCAAGAAGAATGATTCATGAGGAAGTAGTGGCTGGAGAATATGTAGAATGCATCAAGGAGGCTGTATTTGAAACAACAAAGCCCAAAGAAGTGGAATTTGATGACACGGGACAAGTTACAACCATCATTGTAAATCTGGCCAAATGCAAAGTTCCTGAAACGTTCAAGGACGTGGTGTTTGTCATTTCGTTCTTGTCGAACAAAGCAAGTAAGCCATCTTCTCCAATTTCAAATTCGTTTTCTATTAACATGTTGTTGATTTTGATGATTCAGGCACCCACTTTAGAATTTAAACCCTTGCCGGATCATTTCAAGTATCACCTTCCATTCAAGGATCAACTCCAGGCTGTGGGCTCCAATGGGAAGTGAATGGAGGTCTTCGTCTGGCTGCACGACGTTAAAGCAAGCGCTTCGTGGGAGGCAACCCATGCATTCAACAAAGGAAAACCTAGGAATCGCTTCACATCCAGATTTGCGTCCCTAAACCCTTCTCTTTGTTGTTCCTATTCTGCCTTATTTATCTATGTTTCTTTGTTGGTTCTTTGATTGTTTTTCTGTGAGTTTCTGTTTGAAACATTGAGGACAATGTTTGATTTAAGTGTGGGGGGGGGGGGGGTAAACAAGTTGTTTTTGCATGATTTTCGTGGGTTTTATTCACCTATCACTTGCAATGTTGTTTCTCACTGTTTTTGTGTGTTTTAGTGTGTTTTAAGCTGTCTTTGTTCTTGAATTTGCCCCATGAATTCTGCGATCTCGCCCATTTGATTCCTTAGTTCGCCCAATTTCTTGGCTTGATTTTGCTGCCCCTGTACCAAAGTGGTTAGTAGTTGAATAATTTGATCATTATCCATCGACAAACCTAAATTTGTTTGGGCTTCTTGCGGGGGAGGATGTGGTGGCTGCATAGGCATTGAATAAAACTCCTCATATGGCTGCCAATATCCTTCTTGTTGAGCCTCTTTGGCTTGATTTTGTGAGCCCTGCGCCAAAGAAATTAGTTCATCAAAAATTTGATTATAATCTATTGACGAACCTGAATTTGGTTGAAAAGGTTGAGGTGGCGGTATAGGCTCTGAGTAGAACTCCTCATATGGCTGCCAATATGCTTTGTGTTGGACTTGTTGCCACCACGTAGAATTTGAAGGATTGCTCCAATCTCGTTGATCAGCTTCATATCCTCGCGTATAGGGCGCACCAAATGTAGGGACACTTTGCATTGTGGTCCTTTCGATGTGCTGCGACAATTGAGAAGTAAGATTCGCTATTTGAGCTTGAATATTAGCAATTGCCATGTCTTGCTTCTCTAGTACCTAAAATCAAAGAAAGAAAACTAAATCAAATATCAAAAGTAAAATAAACAAAACAAAACAGAAACTAAAAAGAAAAGACACGAAAAGAAACAAAGGGGAAACAACGGGGGATTAGCAAAGTTGCTAATCCCCGGCAACGGCGCCAAAATTTGATGTGAAAATTACTTAACACGCAAATTAAACCCTCTTGTTGTCAATTGTAGTAAGTATGCAAGTACGGATCGTTCTGGACCGGGGATTAGGAGGGATTGCTAATCGACTCTAAATTGATTTAAAAACACAAAAACAAAGTTAAAAACGTTTGTATAGACTCAAGGGACTCAAAACAGGTTAAAAACACCTAAAACGGCTTAAAAACACTTTGTGGACAGATTCTGGATGGTTTTGGACGAAAATTGGTTTTAGTTTGACTCAAAACACTTGAAAACACAAAGAAAACAGATTTTAGACACTTTAAAACAAGAAAGTAAAAGGGGGGTTTTGGTTTGGACGAATTTGAAAATAAAACAAAGACTTTGTAAAGTAAACAAGTTTGAAAACGAATTTGAAATTATGAATGACAACGCAACAGATTAACCGTGAATTGCACTAATTAACCTGCAGATTTTCCTAAGTTCATTGAATTAGATAGAATACGTATCCAACCAAATTATCCTTATTGATGATAGCATACTCAAAGGTCATTAAGTTTGTTGAAAACCATAAGCATTGACGAGGAAAATATGACAACATTGAAGTATAAGGATAGAAAACACCTAGAAGTATGGATGCAGCCACGGCACTAAGTCCTTTCTCCTTGCAATTGCGGCACAAGAGGCTTATGAGTGTATGAATCTGTATGAGAGGGGTGTATGTCGAATGGGGAGTTGTTTTGTGATGTGAGGGTGGTGAATGAATGAGCTGCAGCACCTATGTATTTATAGGGCTGAAAAGGCACGGTTTCAAGGTAGTTTTGGAGAGGGATTTAGGACTCCAAATCCACAAAGAACAAGGTTAAATTCGAGCACAATCCAAGGGGGAAAAGGATGGTTCCTTGCAGCAGGTATTTGGGCTTCTAGAAGATGATATGTGTGGCACCTTTGTAGGAATAGGATAAGGATTCTAGAAATCTGATTTCTAGGTGTTTAAATGTAATTAGGAGTCCTCTTTGTAGCTGGTTTTAAGGTAGAATAGGATTAGGATAAGGGTAGGATAAGATAAGATAAGGTTTTGGATAATGTTTGAGATAATGTTCCATATTTCTTGCTCTTCTCTTATCTTCTAGAACTTGAACTTGTTTCTTCCTTCTTCTTAGCTGATTCCTAGCCTTTAAATCCTCAAATTCGTCCATCCTTCATGCTTGAATCATAAGCTATCCATCCTTGGTCCAAAATAGCTCCAAAACACTCCAAATTGGCTCTTTTTGCACACTTTGTCATTAGGCCCTGAAATTGCACGAAAATGGCTTAAAATACTATAATTAACATAATTAAGCTAAGTAAATGCAAGAAAACAAGCTAACTAAGTCGCATAAATATGCTCCTATCAATGTTACTACATTCAAAACATTGTTTTAATTGATTAAATGCGAGCTAGTGAATGGCGACTGTGATTAAGTATGTGCTTGAGGGTAAGGATAACTAAAATCTATGGGAGTGGTGATCTTTAATATGTTATGTACCATTGGAAATCCCTGAGGTAAATGTTGGAAGGTTTAGGTTATGTTTTGTTTGTTTTGTTTTGCTCGAGGACTAGCAAAAGCTAAGTGTGGGGGAATTTGATAGAAGCATATTTATGCGACTTAGTTAGCTTGTTTTCTTGCATTTTCGTAGTTAGTTATTACTTATTATAGTGTTTAAAGTCATTTTTGTGCAATTTCAGGTCCTAATGACAAAGTATGCAAAAAGAGGCAATTTGGAGCATTCTAGAGCAATTTTGGGCCAAGGATGGATAGCTTATGATTCAAGCAAGGTGGATGGACGAATTTGAAGATAAAAAGAGGCTAGGATTCAGCTAAAGAGATGGAGAAAATAAAGTCAAGATAAGAAGATAAGAAGTTAGCAAGAAATGTGGAACATTATCTCAAACATTATCCAAAATATTATCTTATCTCATCCAAACAACCTTATCTTATCCTTACCTTATCCTAATCCTATCCTAACTTATTTCCAGCTACAAAAAGGGATTCTTATCAGATTTTATCACCTAAATTCATGGTTCTAGAACCCTAAAAATCTGGTGCCTTATCTCCTTGTTCTAGAAACCATATCTCCTGCTTTGAAGACCAATCTTTTTCCTACATGGAATCTGCTTGAATTTCACCCTTTCCTTGGTGGTTTGGGATGCCAAATCCTTCTCTAAAACACCTTGAAACCGTGCCTTTCTCTCCCTATAAATACACATACCTGCTGTGCACTTAAAATCATCCACCCTTCACCATAATTCACCTACATCCATCCACCACCCCCAAACACCATCTGCCGCAGCAAGGAAGGAAGGAAAAGAAGATACTTGGAGCGTTTCTAGGTGTATTCTATCCTTAGTTTAATGTTTATTTTAATTTGGTTTTCAATTATGTGGAACTAAACTCGTTTTAGCTAGGGGCGATTTCAAAGCCATGATTATATATGTGACATGAATTGATTAAATCCAGTTATTATTTCATAAGTTATGAATGTAATTTGCTTAACTGTTTGATTCAAAACTTGTTCTTGTATGTAGGTTAAGGTGGCCAAGAATGGATAGCTTATGATTCAAGCAAGGAGGATGGACGAATTTGAAGATCAAAAGAGGCTAGGAATCAGCTAAAGAGATTGAGAAAATAAAGTCAAGATAAGAAGATAAGAAGTTAGCAAGAAATATGGAACATTATCTCAAACATTATCCAAAACCTTATCTTATCTTATCCAAACTACCTTATCTTATCCTTACCTTATCCTAATCCTACCCTACCTTGTTTTCAGCTACAAAGGGGGGTTCCTATCTGCATTAGATCATCTAGAATCTATTCCTAGAAGCCTAAAAACGTGCAACCAAATCCCAAATGGATTCCCTGAGTTTGTGCCGCAACTTCCCTTCTAGAAACCTAAAAATCTGGCGCCTAATGTCCTTCTAGATGGCCTAAATCCTATCCCCTAATTCCCAGCCATATATTCCCTCTCTAGAAGCCCTAATTCCTGCTGTAATCACATAACCTTTTCCCCTTTGGATTGTGAGTTAAAGTGTCCTAGTCCTTGATGATTTGGAGTCCTAATTCCACACTTATTTTCACTCCTATTCCAGCCTTGTCGTGGACTTCATTCAGCCCCTATAAATACATTGTCGCACCCCCTTATTCATTCACCACCCTCACCACAATTCGACATACATCCAGATCCATCCACATTCATACACTCATAAGCCTCATTGTGCGCAATTGCAAGGAGAAGAAGGACCTAGTGTCGTGGCTGCATCCAAACTTCTAGGTGTTTTCTATCCTTATACTTAAATGTTTAAATCAAGTTATTTTCGTGTAATTGCAAACATGAGAGGCTAAACTCTTTTTAGCTAGGGGCGATTTCAAAGCCATGATTATATATGTGACATGAATTGATTAAATCCAGTTATTATTTCATAAGTTATGAATGTAATTTGCTTAACTGTTTGATTCAAAACTTATTCTTGTATGTTGATTAAGAGGGCCCACTTGGTTTGCATGCATGAATTTGATGCTAGTATATAAGGGAATTGCATATAATTGTTATGAACTTGTATTCATGAGTAGTAAAGGTTGCGAGTCACAATCGTGTTAAGTTAGATTCCTGGCAAACGTATCATGCTTTTCATGAATGCCTTGTCAATGCTTATGGTTTTCAAAGAACATAATGACCTTTGAGTGTGTCTCTATTATGCTGTTCATGTAGGGAAATCGATAAGGATATTTTGGTTGGATACATATTCCATCCAATTCAATGAATTTAGGAAAATCTGAAGGTTAATTAGTGCAATTCACGGTTAATCTGGGGCGTTGTCATTCGTGGTTTAGAAAGATAATAACTTGAAATTGATTTGTGTTGCATATGTATCATGTGTGGAGAAGGGTCCTCTAGCTAGCCCATCAACCATCCAATTCAACAAATTCGTTTTAAAATCTGTTTTAATTTACAATCTGTTTGTTTTACTTCAAATTCGTCAAAACCAATCTCCCCTTCACTTTGTCTTGTCAAATTAGTTAGAATCTGTCCAATTGTGTGTTTTTAAGTGTTTTGAGTCAAGTCAAAATCAATTTCCTTCCAAAATCTTCCTTAGTGTCCAGTTTGAGTCTTTTTGGTTGTTTTAAGCTGTTTTGAGTCTTTTAAACCTGTTTTGAGTCCCTTGAGTCTATTTAAACGTTTTTAAGTTTGTTTTTGTGTTTTTGAGTCAGTTTAGTGTTGATTAGCATCCCTAGCTTTTCCCCGGCCTAGAACGATCCCTACTTGCATCATATACTACAATTGTCAAAAATAGGGTTTAATTTGTGTGTCAAGTAATTTTCACATCAAATTTTGGCGCCGTTGCCGGGGATTAGCAAAATTGCTAATCTCCCCTGTTTGTGTCTTATGTTTTTACTTTGTGTTCTGATTTCGTTTTGTTTTCTTTGTTTTAGGAAGAACAAGCTATGGCTGTGGATAATCGAACAATCAAGGAACTTTCAGCCTCAGGATTGGCCAATGCCGTGCCCTTATGCATTCAATATCCTAGGGCAGCTGCGGGCAAGACCGATGAATTCGAATTGAAGTCTAGCTTGCTGCACCACATTTCGAAATACCATGGGCTGTCCATGGAAGATCCAAACAAGCATCTTAAGGAGTTCGAAGTGGTGTGTTCGAGCATGACACCCATTAATGTCGATGGGAGCATTCTAAAGATGAAAGCCTTTCCATTCTCTCTTTTGGACAAGGCTAAAGATTGGCTATACGAATTGGCACCCGGAACCGTCACTTCTTGGGAAAGCATGAAGCGAGCATTCTTGGAGAAGTTCTTCCCAACATCACGAGTAATTCTTTTGAGGAAGAAAATCAATGGCATCCAACAAAACCAAGGAGAATCCTTTCCGGCATATTATGAGCGTTTCAAGGCCCTAGTTGCATCTTGTCCACAACACCAAATGAAGGAAGAGCTTTTAATTCAATACTTTTACGAGGGACTCCTTCCAATTGAAAGACAGATGCTAGTTGCCTCGGCAGGGGGTGCTTTGGTTGACAAAACACCAGTGGCTGCCAAAATCTTAATTGCAAACTTAGCCTTGAATGCACAACAATACGAAGGAGTTGGACAAAGAGACACCCCACGGCAGCAAGTGAATGAGGTAAGTTCCGTTTTTGATTTGCAATCTCAAATAACTAACCTTACTACTATGATGTCACAGTTTATGGAAGGATGCAAAATGCAAGGAATCACCCCAAGTGTTTGTGGCGTGTGCTCTAGATTGGTTGCAGATTTCATCAAAACTAACATTTTCTCTAGATTTGGGATGCCAAGGGTGTTTATAAGTGATGGAGGCTCACATTTTTGCAATCGGACCATTGAGGCGTTGTTTAAGAAGTACAATGTCAAGCACAAGGTTTCGACACCTTACCACCCTCAAACAAATGGCCAAGCCAAAGTTTTGAATAGAGAAATCAAGCAAATCTTGGAGAAGACCGTTAGGCCAAACCGAAAAGATTGGAGTCTACGTTTAGATGATGCACTATGGGCATATCGCACTGCCTACAAAACGCCCTTGGAATGTCTCCATTTCGGCTAATCTATGGGAAACCATGCCATCTCCCTGTGGAATTAGAGCACAAGGCACATTGGGCTGTCAAGACATTCAATTTGGACATAGATGCTGCTGGAATTCATAGAAAGCTCCAATTGAATGAACTCGAGGAAATAAGGAACGAGGCGTATTGATGCGAAATATATTAAGCACACAAATTAAACCCTCTTGGTGTGAATTGTAGTATAGATGCAAGTAGGGATCGTTCTAGGCCGGGGATTAGGAGGGATTGCCAATCGATTTAAAACTGACTCAAAGACTCAAAAATAAAGTTAAAAACGTTTGAATAGGTTCAAAAGACTTAAAACAAGTTCACAAGACTCAAAATAGGTTGAAAACACTCAAAACTGCCTAAAAACACAAACTGGGCAGTTTCTGACTCTAAACACAATTTTGGACGAAAATAAGGTTTTGGCTTGACTCAAAACACTTAAAAACACAAACAAAATAAGTTTAAAACAATTTGAAATAAGAAAGTAAAGGGGGGGTTTTGTTTGAACGAATTTAAAAGGAAAACAAGTTGAAAACAGATTTTAAAGTAAAACAAAGTTTGAAAACGTTTTTGGGAAGTTGGATGGATGATGGGCTAGCTAGAGGCTCTTTCTCCACACATGTTATGTATGCAAACGAATCGATTCCCAGTTACTCCTTCATTGAATCACGAATGACAATGCCCCAAGTTAACCGTGACATCACTAATTAACCATCAGATTTTCCTTGAGTTATTGGATTGGATGACATCATTCGACAACCCAAAGCATTCTTCAAAAGTCCCCTACATGACATCATAATAAAGATACAATCAAAGATCATTACGTTCAATGAAAATCATAAGCATTGACAAAGCACTTGTAACTATGACATCATGTCACTCATGCTAGGAATTGAACTTAACGCGATCGTTTATAAGCGACCTTCACCACTTATGAGTATAAGGTTGTAACGATTATGTGAAACTCCCTTGTACTCTAGCATCAAATTCATGCATGCCAATTAAGTGTCGACCCTCAATCAACAAACACAAATAAGTTATCAATCAAACAGTTAAGCCAATTGCATTCACAACTCAAGAATTCGTAACTGAAACTTATCAATTCATATTGCACCCATAATCATGGCTTTGAAATCACCCCTAGCCAAAAAGGGGTCTAGCCACTCATGTTCACAGCAAAGCAACAAGAATTTAATTTAAACATTTAGAACAAAGAAAGAATTACACCTAGAACGCTCCAACGGTCCAAAGCTTGAAGAACAAACACGTCCAAGGCCTTCCTTCTTCTCCTTTGCTGCGGCACAAGTGGTTGAGGGAGGTTTGGGATGTGTTTTGGGGTGAGGAATGGTAAGGTAGGTGCGGCAGAATGTAGAGATGGCTGAATGTGTGTAAGGTTGTGTGAATGAGTGAGTGAATGGTGGAATTGGTGCAGCAAAGTCTTGTATTTATAGGCCAAGGCTCCAAAATAAATTAGGTAATCAGGAATTTGTTCTAAAACTTAAAGGAAATAGGAATTTAAATGCAAAAACCTAAGGGGAATGGGTCACAAGGTGCGGCTGGGACAGATTTTAGGGAAAGGTGGAAGGCTTTTGCGGCAAGGACAAGGAAAGGTGTTTTCCTTGCTAGTTTGGGTGAAATTTAAAAGGAAAGTGACATAAACATGCAGCAAGGAAGGAGAAAGTACAAGGGAAGGTGAGGCTAAGTCCCAAATTGAAAGGGAGTGATGATACTTGTGCAGCAAGAAAGGTAATGTGAGGAAGGAGATGCGGCAGCAACCTTAAAGGCAAGGGAAATGTCCTCCTTGCACGGCAAGGAATGTTGAGCTAAGGAACATGTGCAGCAACCTTCTTGAGCAAGGAATTAGGAGTCCCAATTTGTCTAGGATTCCCTCTTTGTAATTGAAACCTTGATAAAATAGGATTAAGAAAGTCAAAGGTCAAAGTAAGGAAACTTTGACTTAGTCAACCCTTCTTCTTCTTGGATTCCTTTTCCTTCTTTGACTTGAATTAATTTTTCCTCTTCTCATAGCTGATTCCTAGCATGCTTTGGTCTTCAATTTCGTCCATCTACATTGCTCCAATCATAAGCTATCCAAAACATGCCAAAAAATGCTCCAAAAGGCTCCAAAATGCACTTTCTTGATACTTTACCCCTTGGGACCTACAAACACACGAAAATAGCTTAAAATACTAAATTAAATACAAATAACTAACATAAATGCACGAGAACAAGCCAACTAATTCGCATAAAAATGCTCATATCACGTATGAGAATGCTTATATTTCACAAGTAGTGAAGGTCGCTTATAAACGATCGCGTTAAATGAATTCTTGGCATTAGTTTCATGCTCATCATAGTAACGAAGGCCTCGTCAACACTTATAGTTCTCATGTTGCTTAATGATCTTTGATTGTATCTTTATTGTGCTTTTCACGTAAGGAACTTTTGAAGAATGCTTTGAATTGTTGTATGCGCAGTCCCATCCAATTCATTAACTTAAGGAGAACTTGAAGGTTAATTTAAGCGAACCTAATTAACTTGGGGTGTTGAGTTTCATAACTTATCAAAAGAACAACTGAAAATTGGTTTGTATGCAAGTGTGTCATGTGTGGAGAAGAACCCTCTAGCTAGCCTTCCATCCATAAGTTTCATCCAAAATCGTTTTTACAATCTGTTTTAATTACAAAGTTTGTCTTGTTTTTAATTTCGTCAAAACCAAATCCCCCTTTATTTTGAAGTGTTAAATTAGTTAGAATCTGTTTTGATTTGTGTTTTTAAGTGTTTTGATTCAAGTTAAAACCCAAATTCGTCCAATTTGGTGCTTGTGTCCAAAACTGCCCAGAAAGTGTTTTTAAGGCAGTTTTGAGTCTTTTGGTTGCTGTTTTGAGTCTTTTGCTTTGTTTTAGTGTTTTAAAGTTTAGTCTTGCATTCTTTGAGTCTAATTTAGTGTTTTAAACTTTGTTTTTACGTTTTTAAGTCAGTTTTCAAGTGTTTAGCAATCCCTCCTAATCCCCGGTCTAGAACGATCCCTACTTACATACTTTACTACAATTGTCAAAAGAGGGTTTAATTTGAGTGTCAAGTTAATTTTCACATCAAATTTTTGGCGCCGTTGCCGGGGATTAGCAACTTTGCTAATCCCTTGGATCTTTTATTTCAGTTTGTTTTAGTTTATTCCAGATTCTGACCTTGTTTTGTTTTCTTGTTTTTTTTTTTTTAGGTACTAGTGTATGACTCGGAGTTCTCAACAGATTCGTGAGCATATCCTTGACTTTGACGACGATTTTGAGAGGACTTTGAGAAGGAGGAGGAATCAGCAAGCATCAAATCCTCCTAGCCCTGAACCTGAGCTCGAAGAGCAAGGAGAAGAGGAGGAGTTAGTGCCCATGGCACAGATTTTGGAGGAAGTCCCAGCCATGGCAGCGGACAATCGAACCATCAAAGAGCTTTCTGCCTCGGGAGTGGGCAATGCCATGCCTTTATGCATTCAATACCCCACGGCTGCAGAAGGGAAGACCGAGGAATTCGAGTTAAAATCAAGCTTGTTGCATCACATTCCAAAGTACCATGGGCTGTCCATGGAAGACCCGAACAAGCATTTGAAGGAATTTGAAGTAGTTTGCTCGAGCATGACCCCTGTGAATGTGGATGGCAGCATATTGAAGATGAAGGCTTTTCCATTCTCTTTAATGGACAAAGCCAAAGATTGGTTGTTTGAATTAGCTCCCGGAACTGTTACATCTTGGGAGAGCATGAAAAGGGCGTTTTTGGAGAAGTTCTTCCCAACTTCTCGAGTCATTCTTTTACGCAAAAGGATTAGTGGAATTCAGCAAGATGAAGGTGAATCTTTTCCTACTTATTATGAACGTTTTAAATCACTTGTTGCTTCATGTCCACAGCACCAAATGAAGGAGGAGCTTCTTCTACAATATTTCTACGAGGGGCTTCTACCAATGGAACGCCAAATGCTAGATGCCTCAGCGGGTGGAGCTTTGGTGGACAAGACACCCACGGCTGCCAAGATCTTGATTGCTAACCGAGCGTTGAACGCTCAACAATATGAAGGTGTTGGGCAAAGAGGCACCCCACGGCAGCAAGTGCATGAGGTAAGTTCCACATCCGACATTCACTCACAATTAGCTAATCTTACTTCCATTGTGTCTCAGATGGCCGAAGGAATGAGGGTGCAAGGACCAAGTGTGTGTGGTGTGTGTTCTATCCAAGGACATGCTTCTGAAAAGTGCCCACAATTGATTGAGAATGGTGGATGGGAGAGCGCCAATGCAATTGGATTTCAAGGCCAAAACCAACCAAGGAACGATCCATACTCTAATACGTATAATCCAGGTTGGAGAGACCATCCAAACTTCAAGTGGAGGGAGCCCCAACAATCCCCACAACAAGGGGGATTTCGGCAAAACCCCCCTGGGTTCACACGGCCCTATCCTCAAATCCAACCCCAATCTGCCCCAAATGCTTCAGGTACGTCCCTAGACAATGATGCACTTCTTAAAATACTAACCAAGTTATCTCAGGGGCAAGAAGATCACACCCAAGCCATGCAAACCCAAAACAAAAGGGTGGATCACTTGGAGAAACAAATTGGGCAGATTGCAGATTTCGTAGGTAAGTTTCGAGACCAAGGACAACTTCCTAGTTCTACCATTCCAAATCCGAAGGGGGGCTTCGAAAGTGCAAAGGCCATACTCTTGAGAAGTGGAAAAGAAGTTGGGGCAGGTTCACAACCATCAACATCAGGTCACAAAGAAGATGAAAGACTTCAATTTGAAGAGGAGAAACAAAGCCAACCCACGGCAAGGGTGGAAACACCATTGCCGCAAGTCCCATGTGCTCCTAAACCTTCAAATCTGTCCAATAAAGGTAAGATTGTGTCAAATTCAATTCCTACTAACGTTATTCCTCCCAATGTTCCTTTTCCTAGCAGGTTTATGCAAGCTAGTAACGAAGCGAATGAAAAGGATGTTCTGGAAACGTTTAGGAAAGTTCAAGTCAACATTCCACTCCTTGATGCAATCAAGCAAATTCCAAAGTATGCTAAGTTTTTGAAGAAGCTTTGCACAACAAGGAAACGAATCCAAGCAAAGGAGGTGGTTCATGTAAGTGAAAACGTTTCTGCCATGTTGCAACGAAAACTGCCCCCTAAATGCGAAGATCCGGGTAGTTTTACAATTCCTTGTGTGATTGGCAATAATCGTTTTGAAAATGCCATGTTAGACTTAGGTGCATCTATTAATGTCATGCCTTATTCAATATATGCATCTATGAACTTAGGCAAGTTGAAAAATGATGGTGTAATTATTCAATTGGCCGATCGATCTAACGCCTATCTAAAAGGAGTTTTGGAAGATGTTTTGGTGCAGGTAGAGCACTTGATTTTTCCTGCAGATTTCTACGTTCTTGACATGGAGGACTCAGCCCACTCTCCCTCATCGCCAATCTTACTTGGACGACCTTTCATGAAAACGGCTCAAACCAAGATTGACGTGGCCAAGGGAGCAGTAACTATGGCGTTTGGTGGTGATATGATTAACTTTAATATTTCTGAACCTATTGAGCATACTAATGACGTTCGTTCTTGCTTTGTCATTGATCTAATCAAAACTAAAGGGCAGGAACATTCAACATTACCTCGACCCACCATCAAAGGGGGCATTAGCGTGGAGCACGTGGACCAAGCCCCTACTCCCAAAGCACCCAATCTGGCCGAGAGCAACACCCTTACTGTTACTTTGGCATCTTCATCGCAGAACAATGGTAAGTCCCTTCCTCTAAATCCAATTCCCATTTCAACTAATAGGTTGTTACCTTCTTTGGTGCAGGTACCTAATCTAGTTCAAGATGGTGGAAATCATTACATGGATTTTAGGGAGCTCAACGCCACAATCAGGAAGGACCACTATCCCCTTCCATTCTTAGAGCAAAGACGTGATGTGTTTCGAAGGGCAGGTCGTGGAGGAAGACCCATCCATGCCGTGGGCACCAATGGGGACTGAACGTGTTCTTCGTCCGGCTGCAAGACGTTAAAGAAAGCGCTACTTGGGAGGCAACCCATGCATTTCAACAAAGGAAGCCTTAGGAATCACTCCAATTCCAGATTTGCGTTCCTACAACCCTTCTCTTTGTTGCTTGTTTCTAATCTGCCATGTTTAGTTGTTTCAGTTGCTGTTGGTTGTTTACTTTTGTTTTTATGTGAGTTTCTGCTTGAAACATTGAGGACAATGTTTGATTTAAGTGTGGGGGGGTAAACAAGTTGTTTTTGCATGATTTTCGTGGGTTTTATTCACCTATCACTTGCAATGTTGTTTCTCACTGTTTTTAGTGTTTTTAGTGTGTTTTGAGCTGTTTTTATGCATGTTGAAGTAAAAATCCGAAAATTTCATAAAAATTTGAAAAATTGTCTTGAAAAAGCCAAAAAGAGTTGTTTTTGTGTGTTTGTTTGTGTCTTAAGGTACCTTCCAACACAATGATGAGGATTTGGTTTTTAATTGCATGACTGTTAATGAGAGTTGTAAACATGGATGGAAGTTTGATTTACTCTTTGGTTTATGCTTGGTTGTGGTTATAGCTTATGAATTCACATGCAATCACAAAGGAAAAATCAGTTTTTGTAACATGCTTGAAGGAAGGAACTCAAATTAACGCTACAACCCTGTGAGACTTGAGCCTAAAACGTTCTTTGGAGTGTTTATAATCTGTGCATCATTGCTTTCTAAAGTCGTTGCATGATCTCATTATTCTTTGCTTGGTTACTACTTAGAAGGCGTTTCATCATTTAGTTCCAAATGCTAGAACTCATATCCGTTTCATTCAAAGCATGATATTGATTTGCATAACACACGAACAAGATGAAGTTTTGTAGAAAACCAAGAGCCAAACAGCCATCCCCCGTGCAAAATGTGTTTAGGTTTAACCCCGTTGAGCCTTGTTTAGCCTATGTTCTTTGTTAACCCACATCATTCTCACCTAGCCTAGATTAGGACCATCCATACCCTTGTTCTTGAAGCATAGTAAAGCATGACTTAGAGGAATTCCTTTTGAGTAGTTGTGTGCAGAAAACAAGTGTGGGGGAAAGAATTTGTGTGTGTGTGCCAAAGTGCACGGGTAGAGAGAAAAGAAAAGAAGAAATTTCGTATGAAAAAGAAAAGAGAAAAGAAAAGTTGTGAAAAGAATGAAAAAGAGTTGAAAAATATGAGAAAAAGAGTTCCAAAGTGTTGATTGTTGAAGAAAGGGTCCAAAAAGTTGAATTAGGCCCTAAATATTGAATGAATCTTCCCTTGTGTTTAAAAGTTGATTTATGCACTCTAAATTGAATTCCAAGTGTCAAATTTCATTACTTTGCTTACTATTGCTTAAAGAACGTTTGTTTATCCTTACCTTTCTTTCTTAACCAATACCCTAGCCCCGTTACAACCCTTAACTTCAATCTTGAGTGTTGTGTGTTTCAATTTGTGGAGTTTGGAATTGGTATGAGCATATGGTGTCACTGGTTCTCGCATCTAAGTAGTAGCATTCCATTCATGAGATCATATTCATTCATAACTCCAGAAAATGCTTTCTTTGCTATAAACATATGTGAGTATTCGTTTTCATATTTACATCAATCTTCTCACATATACTTAGTGTAGGGTGTGTAGTTAGAAAATCTGAGTGAAAATAAGAGTGTATCTTGTAAGGAATTGAGTGAATTCTCTAAGGCATGTTACTACATTCAAATCATTGTTTTAATTGGTTAAATATGAACTAGTGAGTGGTGACTATGATTAAGTATGCGCTCAAGTGTAAGGATGACTAAAATCTGTGTGAATGATGATCTTTGACATGTCATGTGTGTTGGAAATCCCTGAGGCAATTGTTGGAAGGTTTAGAATGTGTTTTGTTTACTTTGTTTTGTTTTGTTCTTTTGTTTTGCTCGAGGACTAGCAAAAGCTAAGTGTGGGGGAATTTGATAGGAGCATATTTATGCGACTTAGTTTGCTTGTTCTTGTGCACTTACGTTGTGTTTTCTTAGTTATTCTAGTCTTTTAAGCCATTTTCGTGTGTTTTCAGGTTCTAAGGACAAAGTAAGCAAAAAGGTGCATTTTGGAGCCTTTTGGAGCAAAGTTGGGCTTGGAATGAATCTCACATGCTTGGAGCAAAAGGAATGGACGAAATTGAAGACTTGAAGAGGTTAGGATTCCTAATCAACGAAGGATTCCTAATCAACGAAGGATTCCTAATCGACGAAGGATTCCTAATTGAAGATGGACTCCTAGAAGAAAGAGGATTCCTACTCAAATGAGGATTCCTAGAAGGACAAGGATTCCTAATTGCACAAGGATTCCTACTTGGAATAGGAAAGTTAAGCCTAAGTTTCCTATTTTGGTTGACCTTTCCTAAACCTAAATGTCTCTAAATTTCAGCAACTTTGAAAGCCTTATATGCATTTTAGGACACAAAACAAAGGCCCTAGACCACCTAAACACATGTGCCGCACCCTCCTTACCCTTTCCTCTTCCTTGCCGTGCAAGGGAGAGTGATTCTTTCCTATTTTCTGAATTAAAACACATTCCTACTTTGTTTTAAGTCCTTGCCGCAAATCTTAGCCAATTTCCCTTAGTTTTCTGATTTTGTTTCCTATTTCTAGAAGCTTTTGACTTAATTTCTGATTACCTAAGTCAACCTAGGGTTTTAATTCCTGATTTCCTTTAAATAAACCCCCTTGTTGCAGCCACAAAGGAGCCATTCACTACCATTCACGCCAGAAAACTTCACCCATTCTCTGCAGCCACCATCCTTCACAAAACACCATAGTTTCTGACCAAAAACCATCCTTGCCGCACCCTACATCCATCCTAAATACAATTCTAGCATCCTACACCATCCATAACCCCCAAATTCCATCATTAAACTTTGCGCCGCAACCAAGGAAGGGAAGGAGAGTTCTTGGACGTGCTTGCTGTTCACTTTGAATCGCTGGAGCATTTAGGTGTTTTCTTTCTTTTGTTTTCAATGTCTAAACTTTATATTCTTTGTGTTGTGAGTATGAGGAACTAAACCCCCCTTAGTTAGGGGGTGATTCGAAACCATGTACATACTTGCAATATGAATTGATTACCTTTGGTTGTGATTTCATAAGTTATGAGTTCAATTCGTTTAACTGCTTGATGGATAACTTATTTGTGTATGTTGATTGAGAGTGCACGCTTAGTTTTCATGCATGAATATGATGCTAGAGTATAAGGGAGTTTCACCTAATAGTTACAACCTTATATTTCACAAGTAGTGAAGGTCGCTTATAAACGATCGCGTTAAATGAATTCTTGGCATTAGTTTCATGCTCATCATAGTAACGAAGGCCTCGTCAACACTTATAGTTCTCATGTTGCTTAATGATCTTTGATTGTATCTTTATTGTGCTTTTCACGTAAGGAACTTTTGAAGAATGCTTTGAATTGTTGTATGCGCAGTCCCATCCAATTCATTAACTTAAGGAGAACTTGAAGGTTAATTTAAGCGAACCTAATTAACTTGGGGTGTTGAGTTTCATAACTTATCGAAAGAACAACTGAAAATTGGTTTGTATGCAAGTGTGTCATGTGTGGAGAAGAACCCCCTAGCTAGCCTTCCATCCATAAGTTTCATCCAAAATCGTTTTTGCAATCTGTTTTAATTACAAAGTTTGTCTTGTTTTTAATTTCGTCAAAACCAAATCCCCCTTTATTTTGAAGTGTTAAATTAGTTAGAATCTGTTTTGATTTGTGTTTTTAAGTGTTTTGATTCAAGTTAAAACCCAAATTCGTCCAATTTGGTGCTTGTGTCCAAAACTGCCCAGAAAGTGTTTTTAAGGCAGTTTTGAGTCTTTTGGTTGCTGTTTTGAGTCTTTTGCTTTGTTTTAGTGTTTTAAAGTTTAGTCTTGCATTCTTTGAGTCTAATTTAGTGTTTTAAACTTTGTTTTTACGTTTTTAAGTCAGTTTTCAAGTGTTTAGCAATCCCTCCTAATCCCCGGTCTAGAACGATCCCTACTTACATACTTTACTACAATTGTCAAAAGAGGGTTTAATTTGAGTGTCAAGTTAATTTTCACATCAGGCATTTCATGACAAGATGATTCGTGGCAAAACATTCTCAATAGGGCAGAAAGTGTTGCTTTTCAACTCCCGCCTACGCTTGTTTCCCGGTAAGTTACGTTCTAAATGGATTGGACCTTTTGTTATTACTAATGTTTTTCCATATGGTGCAGTCCAAATCAAAAGCTTAAGGAATGGCCAAGAATTCAAGGTGAACGGGCATCGATTGAAGCCATACTATGAGAATGACGTGGGGCAGGTTGTGGAGGAAATCCCCCTCCATGTCGTGGGCTCCAATGGAGTTTGAATGGAGATATTCGTCCGGCTGCAAGACGTTAAAGAAAGCGATTCTTGGGTGGCAACCCAAGCATTCAACAAAGGAAGACCTAGGAATCACTCCACTTCCAGATTTGCGTTCCTAAACCCTTTTCTTTGTTGTTTCTATTCTGCCTGTTTATTGTGTTAATTCGTTGTTTGCTAGTTTGCTTTTATGTGAGTTTACGTTTGAAACATTGAGGACAATGTTTGATTTAAGTGTGGGGGGGGGGGGTAAACAAGCTGTTTTTGCATGATTTTTGTGGGATTTTATTACCTATCACTTCTAATGTTGTTTCTCACTGTTTTTAAGTGTTTTTAGAGGGTTTTTAAGCATTTTAGTATGTTTTGACATAAAAATCCGAAAATTTGATAAAAAATTTAAAAAATTGTTTTGAAAAACCCAAAAAAGAGTTGTTTTTGTGTGTTTGTTTGTGTCTTAGGGTACCTTCCAACACGAGGATGAGGATTTGGTTTTTAATTGCATGACTGTTAAAGAAAATTATAAACATGGATGGAAGTTTGATTTACTCTTTGGTTTATGCTTGGTTGTCGTTGTCGTTTACAAATTCACATGTAATCACAAAGGAAAAAAATCAGTTTTTGTAACATGCTTGAAGGAAGGAACTCAAATTAACGCTACAACCCTGAGAGACTTGAGCCTAAAACGTTCTTTGGAGAGTTATTAATCTGTGATTTCTTGTTTTCTAAAGTCGTTGCATGATCTCAATATTCTTTGCTTGGTTGCTACTTAGAAGGCGTTTCATCATTTAGTTCCAAATACTAGAACTCATATCTGTTTCATTCAAAGCATGACATTGATTTGCATAACACACAAACAAGATGAAGTTGTTTAGTTCAACCAGTGCCAAAAAGCATGTCCCCATGCATAGGTGTTTAGGTTTAACCCCGTTAAACCTTGTTTAGCCATGTTCTTTGTTAACCCACATCATCCCCACCTAGCCTAGAACAGGACCATCCATACCCTTGTTCTTGAAGCATAGTAGAGCATGACTTAGAGGGAATTCCTTTGGATGAACATTATGCAGAAAACAAGTGTGGGGGAAGGGATTTTTGTGTGTGTATGTGCCAAAGTTCACGGGTAGAAAAAGAAAAAGAAAAAAAAAATTCGTGGAAAAAGAAAAGAAAAAAAGAAAAGTTGTGAAAAGAATGAAAAAGAGTTGAAAAATAAGTGAGAATAAGCTCACAAGTGTGGGTTGTTGAAGAAATGGTCCAAAAAGTTGAATTAGGCCCAAAGTGTTGCATGAATCTTCCCTTGTGTTTAAAAGTTGATTTTTACACTCAAAAATGAATTCTAAGTGTCAATTTCATTACTTTGTTTGCTATTGCTTTAAGAACGTTTGTTTATCCTTACCCTTCTTTGTTAGCCAATACCCCTAGCCCCGTTACAACCCTTACACTTCTATCTTGAGTGTTGTGTATTTCAATTTGTGGAGTTTGGAATTGGTATGAGCATATGGTGTCCCTGGTTCTCGCGTCTAAGTAGTAGCATTCCGTTCATGAGATCATATTCATATTAGATTGATTATTCGAGAAAATGCTTTCTTTGTTATAAACATATGTGAGTGCTAGTCTACATATTTACATCAATCTTCTCACATATACTTAGTGTAGGGGGTGTAGTCAGAAAATGTGTGTGAAAATAGAGAGTATCTTGTAAGGAATTGAGCAAATTTTCTAAGGCATGTTACTACATTCAAATCATTGTTTTAATTGATTAAATGCGAACTAGTAAGTGGTGACTGTGATTAAGTATGTGCTCGAGGGAAAGGATGATTAAAATCTGTGTGAATGATGATTTTTAACATGTCATGTTGCTTGGAAATCCCTGAGGCAAATGTTGGAAGGTCTAGAGTGTGTTTTGTTTACTTTGTTTTGTTTTGTTTGTTTCGTTTTGCTCGATGATAGGAGCATATTTATGCGACTTAGTTAGCTTGTTTTCTTGCATTTACTTAGCTTAATTATGTTAATTATAGTATTTTAAGCCATTTTCGTGCAATTTCAGGGCTTAATGACAAAGTGTGCAAAAAGAGCCAATTTCGAGTGTTTTGGAGCTATTTGGGGCCAAGGATGGATAGCTTATGATTCAAGCAAGAAGGATGGACGAATTTGAGGATTTAAAGGCTAGGAATCAGCTAAGAAGAAGGAAGAAACAAGTTCAAGTTCTAGAAGATAAGAGAAGAGCAAGAAATAAGGAGCATTATCTAAAAGCATTATCCATAACCTTATCTTATCTTGCCTTATCCTTACCTTATCTTTTCCACCTTATTTTCAGCCAAAAAGGGGGGGTTTCTTATCAGATTTTATCACCTACGTTTAGGGGTTCTAGAAGCCTACAAACATGGAACAAAACCCTTAAACCTCTCCTACAAATCTGCCGCACCCTTCCTACAAACATGGCGCCTATTCCCTTCTAGAATGTCCACACTTCCCAGCTGCATGTACCCCTTCTAGATGGCCTATTTTCTGGTGGAAAACACATCCTTTTCCTCTTTGGATTGTGTTTGAGAGTTCCCTTTTCCTTTGTGGTTTTGGAGTCCCAATTCTCTACTTTTTCTAAATCCAAAACCTCTACACATTATAACTCCTATTCCAGCCATGTTGAGGCTTATTCATTCAGCCCCTATAAATACCCACGCCACACCATTCATTCACTCACCACTCATCCCACAATTCAATACATCCCTCAGATACATATTCGTACACCCATCCAACCTCAGTGTGCCGCAATTGCTAGAAGGAGAGGAAGGACTTTGCCGTGCACTTGGAGCTCTATTCTAGGTGTTGTCTTTCTTTTATCTCAATGTTTAATTCAAGTTATTTTTGTGTAATTGCAAACATGAGAGGCTAAATTCTTATTAGTTGGGTGTGAATTTGAAGCCATGATTATATGCTATATATCAATTGATTACGTCCAGTTATTGTTTCTTGAAGCTTGAATGTGATTTGCGTAACTGAGTTATTAAAACTTGTTTGTATATGTTAATTGGGAGTCGACACTTAATTTGCATGCATTAACTTGAAGCCAGAGTATAAGTTGCTAGTCACAATCATGTTAAGTCCTAGGCAAGAGTTTCATGTTATTCATAGTTATGATTGCCTCGCCAACACTTATGATTTTCAAAGAACGTAATGACCTTTGATATGTTTTCTATCATGCTATCATAGTTAGGGACTTGATAAGGATAATTTGGGTGTAATGCATGTTTCATTCAATTTAATGAGAAAAGGAAAATCTGATGGTTAATTTATGCTTACATGGTTAACTTGGGGTGTTGTCATTCATAGTCTAAAGGAATAAAAACTGGAAATTGGTTCATATGCATGTCATGTGTGGAGAAGGATCCTCTAACTAAACTCATCATCCATTCAATTCATCAAAATCGTTTTTCTTAAGTGTTTTACATAAAGTTTCTGTTTTAAAGTTTAATTTCGTCCAAAACAATCCCCTTTTCATCTAATCTTGTTATTTGAGTCAAAACCTGTTTCTTTTAGTCTTTTGAGTCAAGTTTTACCTTATTTTCGTCAAAATCACTTCTTGGGTCTTAAATTGAGTCTTTTTGATTGTTTATTGCAGTTTTGAGTGTTTTAAGCTTGTTTGAGTCTCTTGAGTCTATTTAAACGTTTTTAAGTTTGTTTTTGTGTTTTTGAGTCATACTTGTGTAGATTAGCAGCCCTAGTTAATCCCCGGCCTAGAACGATCCCTATTTACATCTATATTACAATTGTCATCAATAGGGTTTAATTTGTGTGCTTAAGTAATTTTCACATCAAATTTTGGCGCCGTTGCCGGGGATTAGTAAAATTGCTAATCCCCCTTTGTTTCTTTTCATGTCTTTCGTTTTTAGTTTCTGATTTTGTTTTTGATATTTGATTTAGTTTTCTTTCTATGATTTCAGGTACTAGAGAAGTAAGACATGGCAATTGCTAACCTTCAAGCTCAAATAGCGAATCTTACGTCTCAATTGTCACAGCACATCGAAAGGACCACAATGCAAAGTGTCCCTACATTTGGTGAGTCCTATATGCAAGGATATCCAGTTAATCAACAAGGTTGGGAGAGTGTCAATACATGGGGTTACCAAGATCATAATCAATCAAGGAACAACTTGTTGTCCAACTCGTACAATTCAGATTGGAGTGATCATTCAAATTCTATGTGGTGGGAACCGCAACAAGTTCAACACGAAGCATATTGGCAGCCATATGAGGAGTTCTATTCTAAACCTATGCAGCCTCCCCCGCAACAAATCCAACCAAACTCAGGTTCGTCAATAGATTATGATCAAATTCTTGATGTACTAACCTCTATGGAACATGGATTACAAAATCGAGCCAAAGAATTGGGCGAATTAAAGAGTCAAATGGGAGAGATCGCAGAATTCATGGGACAAATCCAAGAACAAAGTCAACTCTCCAACTCCATTATTGAAAATTCAGTAAAAGATTTTGAAATCGCTCAAACTATCACCTTGGAAAATGGCATGGAGGTTGGAGATGAACCCAAAACGTCCAAACCAAGCTCATACATGGATGAAAAGTTGTTGTTCGAGGAAGACGAGGATGACAAGGCCACGACAAGCTTGGAAGAAGCCTTGCCGCAGCCTACCCTTGGTCCACCACCCTTGCCGCAACCCCCTACGCCATCCAATTCAAGTAAGGTTGTTCCAAATTCAATTCTTTCTGACCCTATTCCACCAAATGTCCCTATTCCTTGCAGGATCATGCACTCCAAAGAAGAAGAGGGTGAGGAAGGCATCTTCGAAACCTTTCCAAACATTCACGAGAAAGAAGTGGCTGGGGAATGTCTAGAATTCGTCAAAAAGGATGTACTTGAGACAAGAATTCTGGAAGAAGTTAGATTTTATGACACGGGACAAGTCACAACCATCACAATAAATCTGGCCAAATGCAACAGTCCCTCAATTTCTCCATGGTGCAGCAAGGATGTGCTTCCTAAATCTTTCGAAGTGGTGTTTGTTCTTGAATTCCTGCCGGAGCACACAGGTAAGCCACCTCCTCGAATTTTAATTTTGTTTAATACTAACATGTTGTTAATGATTCAGGCACCTACTCTTGAAATTAAACCGTTATCGGATCATTTCAACTGTCATCTTCCATTCAAAGATAAAGGAGGTATCGTCCGACTGGAAGACGTTAAAGCAAGCGCTTCTTGGGAAGCAACCCATGTTGGAAGTATGCCCACAAAGCCACTCATTTGATGTAATAGCTTTTGGAATACTTATTGTATTAAACTTTTATATGTTTAATAAAGGGCAAAGCTTATTGTTAATCACTATTTATTGTATCATGTGTTTAAGCAATAAGGGAATCCAAGGAATGTATTTGATCTAAGAGATAAGTAATTTAAGTAAGTTAAATTAACGAGACCTTTCTCTTATGTTCATTCCTAAAACGTTCCTAGCCATAGGATTGCCAATTGGGCATTGACAGTCCGTTAAGGTTAGTATGTGTTATGTCTACTCAAGCGTGAGTATGACTAGTCTCAAGTCATTTGGTGTTAGACACTAAGACAAACACATAGGTGCTCGAAAGGTAATCGAGTACACTGAACAACGATCAAACGAGAGTTCGAACATACATGTCATGTAAGAACTCGTTAGTTACAATATGCAAAGTAGTCCTTTGACCTGAGGCATCATTGATGTCTAATGGTTAGGTCCTTGATCTTTGATCATGTCAAAGGCATTCCACTGTGAGTGTCCACGGCATTGTTGGGGTCAAGCTATCTAATCATGTAGACATGTGAATGCACAACAAGGGATCTCTAACCTTCCATGGTGGAAGGAGAATACTCTAAGATATGATTCGAGAGTCTTTGGCCAAAGCATATGAATATGACTTAGGAAGTTTGTTCCAAATCATATTCAAATTGAATCATATAGAAAAGTATCACATTGGATAGTAGACATGAAACAAACTATCACTCAAACAATGTGATAAAGAGTATTGTATTAGAGAAGGATCGTATTGCATTGTAGTTGTAACTGGATAGGTTCTCCAACCACTTCTACTTAGCTTGGGTAACCATGAAATGCTGCTAGGTGTCACTCATGGTTTGTGGAAGCCCTGAAGATTAGCAAACACTAATCAAAAGGGAGAATTGAAATGTTGTTTCAATTCACAATCGATCGTTAAGAGTAACAATCGCCCATTGCCTCGCTAATTGGAACCTAATGGATCGTACACCGAGTAAGGATGAAAGTGAAGAAATAAAATGAGATGGATATGCAATTAAAAGGTTTAATTGAATTATGGTCAAGATTAATTAATTAGTTAATTAATAATACGAAATGTTCGTATTGGGCTTTTAAGTTGGTTTTGGGTTTCAAGGCCCAAAAGTGTTTTGGTCCACAAGGTTCATTATGTTTAAGTTGTATGACAACTAAAACAAAATGGGAAATTAGCCCAATACCAAAAGGGGGCCGGCCATAAGGGTGAGGGGTAGTAGGTTATGCTTTATTGCAAGTTTGCCACTCACCTAAGAATGAAGTATAAAAGCAACTTTATAGCTTTATTTTCATTAAGGCTTTTCTAAGAGAAAAAGAAGAGAAACATTGTCTCCAATTTTCTCCATAGAGGCCGGCCAACTTAGGGGGTTTTACTAGCATCAAAAATCTCTCTAAGTCATCCATTTCATCTTCACACTACATCTTTGGTGTGGAGACTTAGAGGTACTAAATCTTTGGTACTTTTGGAGATCCTTTCCTCACATCCTCAAGGAGCAAAGGAGCATAAAAATCACAAGGTAGATCCAAGGAGTTAGGAGGTGACTTGAAGGCCCTCCACTTGGGTGAATCCCTTGTGTAATCAAGGATGAGCTTCAAGGGTAAAGAATCTCTAAATCCTTTCTTCTCTTTAAGTTTGTTAAAGAGTCTATTGGTTCACCATATGCTAGGCTTTGAAAGTCATGGGTTTTATGAATTGTTTTTGAATGCATGCCTACTTTAAAGTGTTATTAGTTTGCATATGTATTCAAATGTTCTTACTTGTTCTTAGCTAGGACAATATTTTTCCTTCAAGTGGTATCAGAGCCTAGGTCTAGTGTATGGTGGATCCTTTTGGGTTTTGTGATTTTTCATATTTTGTGATTTAAATGTTGTAAATGTTACAAGCTTTGTTCTTGCTTTGAATATAAATTTTGTTTGAAAATTATGCATCTCAAATGTTGTAGATGTAGTTCATTTAAGCATGAATATTGGAACTAAAATTTGGTGCCATAAATTTTGGGATTTTCGGCCAAATCTAAAGGGTGAATTTTGGGTTCATGTTTGTCTTATTAAAATGGTTTTAAAGTGCCTTTTGGAACCCTTAAGTACCCTATGTTGTTAACCTTCTTTTAAGAAGTGAAAATTTGAGTTTTGTTGATTGAAAGCATTCATGGAGCTCTTATGAGTTTTTCATGAGTGTTCTTCATGTTCTTGAGTTTTTGGCCAAGAACAAAAAGGTTTTGTGTTTTGATTCAAAAGTTTTATGTTTTTCATAAAGTTTTGGTTTATTAAAAAGGGTGAAGACTTATTGGTGAGGATGATAAATGTCATTAATGTTTACAAAACATTTTCTTACATTTTCTTACATGTCTATAATGTTTTACAAAACATTTTCTTACACCCATCAATTTCACCTTTAATCTCACCAACCAAAATCAACTCACAAAAATTTTTTAGAAATTTTTTTTCTTTTTCAACAAATCCGGCCAACCCCTTCAAGGGGGTTTGCTTGGGCCTTTTGTGTAATTACATAAAGTTTTGATACTTTTGTGTATTTACATTTTGGCCCAAAAGTTTACGTTTTTCGCGTAAAGGTCCAAAATCATAAAAGGACAAATTGTTTTGTTCCTTTAATGTAGATTTTGTAATTATTGAAAATTTTGGGTTCTAGTTGTAATTACATGAAGTTGTGGACTCTTGTGTTTTTACAAAGTGACCCCAAAAGTTTTTGTTTTTGCTAAATGGCCCAAAAGTTGTGGTCATTGTTTTTGGCCCAAATAAAAGAGAACAAAATGGTTTTGTCTCTATAATGAGAATTGGATTTTCATTATATTTAGTTCCATTTAAATCAATTCTATGAATCCAAGAACCAATTGTTTAAAGTTGCTTTCTTAGTTAAATGTGTTTAATTAAGAAAAGGGTGATTATGAACCAAAGGCCTCGATAATTGAGCTATGTGATTGGCCGATTTACATTGTGAATGTTTGGGTTTAGTAGAGTAGATTTGAATGTAATTTGATTAGTTCAATTGTTGTAAATGGACATAAGTCCATCATTTGTTTTTGTAAAAGGGCATAAGCCCTTCTATTTATTTCAAGTATTCCTTTTGTTTATATGTATGCAAATTGGAATAGTTGGGTCCAACGCCCAATAGGAAATAACGGTTTAATTAGATTAAACGCGTAACTAAAATCAACAAGCTTCTACCTTAAATCCAAGGTCCAACACAAGGCTCGTGTTGGATCAAATCAAACGGTTCATAATCATCCTAAAACCTAAAATGACTATATAGTCCATATGAGGATGCAATGCGTTCGTTAGTAGTTCCATATAGTCTCGCTTGTTTCAACGAAACAGTGGGAGTATCATATGCTACTAAATCATATTAACTTGGACCAATAGTTATGATAGGCCCATGTTCTTTTAATTTGATTAAAATGATTTTGATGTAGCCCAAAACTACTCCCTCAACAAACGAATATTAAGTTGATAAACGAGAGATGTTTTGAACACCTCTTCGTAGGCCTTCCACCGTGGTGGACTCCAATCGTTTGTGACTTGTACACCGGCTTCACCCTATCATGGGGGAGTTCAAAGTGCATGCTTACCTTCAAGAGGAGTCCATAAACATATGATGAGGTGAATGTAGGCAACGAGGATAGCCGACATCGTATCATCGTGAGGCTATTCTTGAACCCCTACACGAACTAAGCATGGTGGGAATAACTTAACTAAGTGCAATGGTGCCGACATCGTATCATCGTGAGGCATCATTCTCTAGAGGCCGAAAGGATGGGTAATCACAAGAGGTTGTTGTGAATGAGTAAGTGTACTCTCTCATCATTATTTTTGCTAACCAACATCGTATCATCGTGAGGTGGGCTTGGTAATGGAGAGTCTCCCATACGCCGCTAAGAGTTCAATATAACTCTCGGATTCCATTGAGGGATGTGGAATTTGCCAAAAATAGTGGGTGGTACTATTTGATTTAAGACCCAATGAAGTAGTTAACAACAATCTAATACGATTTCTGTTATGTTATGTAGTTAACGACATGCCTAAAATACTACCCACCATTATACTTGACAAAAGGGGCCTTGTGGGCCAACGTTTCCTTGCTTGGTATCGCCACATTGAGAATGTCTCAAAGGTGATAAACATATTGTATGTGCTTAAGCAATCCCCTCCTTATGTACCTCCTACGAAACTAGCTTCAAAGGAGGAGTGTCAAGATTATGCTAGACACTATGAGGATGACTTACAAGCCAAATGCTTAATCCTCACTTCACTTAGTGAGGAGCTTAAGAAGCTACATAAGCACATGGACACTTCTTGTGCCATGGTTGAAAGTTTGCATAAGATGCATGACATTGAGACTAGTAACGTACGATTCTCAAATGTTTGTAGTCTATTAAATGCCAAAATGGCAAAGGGGGCATCGGTCCAAAAACATGGACAAAAGATGGAAAGGATCTTTCAAGATCTTAAAAGTTTAGGAACTTCCATCGATGGGAAAATGGCCCAAGATTTTTTCCTTGCATCTCTCTCGGATGATTTCACTAAGTTTATTGTAAACTATAAAGTGAATAGATTTGATCATACTTTCACCAAGATGATTGACATGTGCTGTAAATTTGAAAAATGTTTCAAAAGGGACAGTGGGAGTGAGTATGCAATAACAAGGAAAAGGTTGCATAAGAAGAAGGCAAAGAAATCCAAAGGAACATGCTTTCATTGTGGAAAGGATGAACGTTGGAAGAAGAAATACAGGGTGCGCATTGCGAGCCTTATGACACGAACTTTTGAAGAGACTATTTCTGTCATAGAGAGTGCTTTTACAATGAGTTCCAATTCCTGGATATTTGATTCAGGCGCTAGCCAACATATCTGTAATACGATGCAGGGACTAGTAGGGAGCAAATCACTGCGCAATGGGGAGATGGTTGTGCGAGTTGGGAACAGCACTAAAATCTCTGCAAAAGCAATAGGCACTTGAACTACCCTCTGGGGAAGTCCTGGAACTTAAAAATTGTTTATATTTTCCTTCATGTATAAAGAATTTGATTTCTATCTCTAAGCTTTTACGAGATGGGCACTCAGTATTGTTTGACAAAATGAGTTGCACTTTATACTTGAACGGTCGTATTATCTCTCAAGGTAATATGATAGAGGGACTTTTTCACCTAGAGTCGAATGGTGGTATGCACTGTATTGAAAGCGGGAATACCTCAAAACCCAAAAGGGCTAGAGAAGATGTTAACCAAGAAAGGATGTGGCATCTCAAACTTGGACATGTGAACCTTGATAAGATTCTCAAGATGTCGAAAGACGGATATTTCCGCCCATTAGGTAATGACCAGATGGGTACTTGTGAATGTTGCTTGAAAGGGAAAATGACCAAATCTCCATTTACTGGAAAAGGAGAGCGTGCCACTGAAATTCTAGGGTTAATCCACACTGACGTGTGTGGACCTATGTCTACCACGTCGAGAGGAGGCTTCTCCTACTATATCACATTCACCGACGATCACTCTCGGTTTGGCTATGTGTATCTTATGAAGTACAAGTCAGAATCCTTTGAAAGGTTCAAAGAATTCAAGAATGAAGTAGAGAAGCAAACTGGGAAACAGATAAAGACCTTAAGATCGGATCGAGGGGGTGAATATCTGAGTAACGAGTTCCAATATTATCTCAAAGAGTGTGGAATAAAATCACAGTGGACTCCACCGGGAACTCCACAACTTAATGGAGTTTCTGAAAGGAGAAATCGAACCTTGATGAACATGGTTCGTTCTATGATGAGTTCCGCTGATCTGCCAGTAACATTCTGGGGATACGCTCTATATACAGCAGCTTACTTGCTTAATAGAGTACCTTCCAAATCAGTTTCACAAACGCCCTATGAGATATGGCACGAAAGAAAGCCAAGTCTTAATCACATTAAGATTTGGGGTTGTGAAGCATATGTCAAGAAGCTTGAAGCTACTAAGCTTGAAGTGAGATCAGTAAGGTGCTATTTTGTGGGATATCCTAGAGAAACTATGGGATATGAGTTCTACCATCCTGACGACCAGAAAGTCTTTGTCGCCAGAACTGCTAAGTTTCTAGAGGACGAATTTGTTCTCAAAGGAACTATAAGTAAACAGATGGAAATTAATGAGATTAATGATGAACCACAAACAAGCACACGACATGTTGACAACCTTGTTCCGGAACCCCTAGCTCCACGTAGATCTGAACGGGTTAGTAAGCCACCTAGAAGGTATGGCTTAGACAATGACTTTGCGGAATTGCACCTTCTAGGTGACAATGACACAAAGGAGGACCCTAGAGACTGCGTTGAAGCAATGTCCGACATTGATTCAAAGAGATGGCAAGAAGCCATGAAATCCGAGATGGATTCCATGTATCAAAATCAGGTCTGGACTCTTGTAGACCCTCCAGAAGGTATAGTACCTGTTGGAAATAAATGGGTATTTAAGAGGAAGATAGGCGTTGATGGGAACGTGGAGACTTATAAGGCTAGACTAGTAGCCAAGGGTTATAGGCAAAGAGAAGGGATTGACTATGAAGAAACTTTCTCTCCTGTAGCCATGATTAAGTCCATTCGGATTTTACTTGCTATAGCTGCGTACCATGATTATGAGATATGGCAAATGGACGTGAAGACGGCCTTTCTGAATGGCTACCTAGAGGAAGAGCTTTATATGGCTCAACCCGAAGGTTTCGTGTCCAAGTCTGAAAAGACTAAGGTATGCAAGCTACAGAGGTCCATTTATGGACTTAAGCAAGCCTCAAGGAGCTGGAATATTCGTTTTGATACCGAAATCAAATCGTTTGGTTTTACTCAAAATGAAGACGACAATTGTGTTTATCAAAAGGTCGTTGGGGATGCAGTTGTATTCCTAGTGTTATATGTTGATGACATATTACTATTCGGGAATGACACTGCAGTGCTTTCTACTGTAAAAGTGTGGTTGTCTAAAACCTTCCACATGAAAGATTTAGGAGATGCATCTTATGTACTTGGGATAAAGCTCTATCGTGATAGATCCAGAAAATTAATTGGATTATCCCAATCTATGTACATCGATAAGGTGCTAAGTAGGTTCCAGATGGAACAATCTAAGAAAGGTCTTTTTCGTGTAAGACATGGAATTCACCTTTCTAAATCCATGGGACCGAAAACTCCTGATGAGATACGGAAAATGAATAGGATTCCTTATGCTTCCGGCACAGGAAGTCTTATGTATGCCATGATATGCACAAGGCCTGATATCGCATATGCTGTGAGCATTACTAGTCGATATCAATCTAACCCAGGATCAGAACACTGGGCAGCTGTCAAGACGGTCCTTAAGTACTTAAGAAGAACTAAGGACATGTTCCTCGTTTATGGAGGAGCAGCAGAGTTGCGAGTGGAAGGCTATACAGACGCAGATTTCCAATCTGACGTCGATGATAGAAGTTCCAACTCCGGATATGTATTCACTCTGAATGGTGGGGCTGTTAGCTGGAAAAGCAAGAAACAAAGTGTAATTGCTGATTCCACGACAGAGGCCGAATATGTCGCTGCAGCTGAAGCCGGCAAAGAAGCGTTCTGGATGCAAAAGTTCATTACTGAACTTGGAGTGGTTCCAACCATTACATCACCAGTAACTTTGTACTGTGATAATAGTGGGGCGATAGCTCAAGCCAAGGAACCAAGGGCACATCAAAAGAACAAGCATTTTGACAGACGTTTTAATATCATTAGAAGATATGCTGCCGAGGGGAAAGTCAACATCCTCAAAGTTGCCTCAGCCGATAACGTAGCAGATCCACTGACAAAGCCAATGTCTCAAGACCAGCTTAACCGTAATATGGAAAAGATGGGTATTAGATACATGGGAAGATGGCTTTGAGTGCAAGTGGGAGATTGTTGGAAGTATGCCCACAAAGCCACTCATTTGATGTAATAGCTTTTGGAATACTTATTGTATTAAACTTTTATATGTTTAATAAAGGGCAAAGCTTATTGTTAATCACTATTTATTGTATCATGTGTTTAAGCAATAAGGGAATCCAAGGAATGTATTTGATCTAAGAGATAAGTAATTTAAGTAAGTTAAATTAACGAGACCTTTCTCTTATGTTCATTCCTAAAACGTTCCTAGCCATAGGATTGCCAATTGGGCATTGACAGTCCGTTAAGGTTAGTATGTGTTATGTCTACTCAAGCGTGAGTATGACTAGTCTCAAGTCATTTGGTGTTAGACACTAAGACAAACACATAGGTGCTCGAAAGGTAATCGAGTACACTGAACAACGATCAAATGAGAGTTCGAACATACATGTCATGTAAGAACTCGTTAGTTACAATATGCAAAGTAGTCCTTTGACCTGAGGCATCATTGATGTCTAATGGTTAGGTCCTTGATCTTTGATCATGTCAAAGGCATTCCACTGTGAGTGTCCACGGCATTGTTGGGGTCAAGCTATCTAATCATGTAGACATGTGAATGCACAACAAGGGATCTCTAACCTTCCATGGTGGAAGGAGAATACTCTAAGATATGATTCGAGAGTCTTTGGCCAAAGCATATGAATATGACTTAGGAAGTTTGTTCCAAATCATATTCAAATTGAATCATATAGAAAAGTATCACATTGGATAGTAGACATGAAACAAACTATCACTCAAACAATGTGATAAAGAGTATTGTATTAGAGAAGGACCGTATTGCATTGTAGTTGTAACTGGTGTGATAAAAGTTAAGCACACAAATTAAACCCTCTTTTTGACAATTGTAGTATGGATAAGTAGGGATCGTTCTGGACCGGGGATTAGGAGGGATTGCTAATCGACTCTAAAAACACAAAAACAAAATAAAAAACGTTTGAAAAGGTTCACAAGACTCAAAACAAGTTAAAAACACTCAAAAAGGCTTAAAAACACTTTTTGGACAGATTCTAACACTAAAGATGGTTTTGGACGAAAATTGGTTTTAGTTTGACTCAAAACTCTTGGAAACACAAACAAAACAGATTTTAAACACTTTAAAACAAGAAAGTAAAAGGGGGGTTTTGGTTTGGACGAATTTGAAAGTAAAACAAAGACTTTGTAAAGTAAAACAGATTTGAAAACGAATTTGAAAACTTGGATGGGTGATGGGCTAGCTAGAGGGTCCTTCTCCACACATGACACACTTGTACATGAATCGATTTCCAATTGCTTTTCAATGAACCATGAACCTCAACACCCCAGATTAACCGTGATGCACTAATTAACCCTCAGATTTTCCTTATGTCATTGAATTGGATGATGCATACGACAACCCAAATTATTCTCCAACGGTTCCCTACATGATGCATAGAAGAGATACAATTAGAGATCATTAAGTTCCATGAAAATCATAAGTGTTGACAAGGCATTCGTAACTATGAATGCATGATACGTTTGCCAGGAATCCAATTAACGCGATTGTGACAAGCAACCTTCACTACTCATGAATATAAGTTCATAACGATTAGGTGAAACTCCCTTATATTCTAGCATCAAATTCAAGCATGCAAACTAAGCGGGCCCTCTTAATCGACATACAAGAACAAGTTATGAATAAAACAGTTAATCGAATTGCATTCATGATTTATCAAATCACAATTGGAAGAAATCAATTCATATCTCAAGCATGTTCATGGCTTCGAACTTCCCCCTAGCTAAGTAGGGTTTTAGCCACTCATGTTCACAGCAAAGCAAAGATAATTGAACTTAAACATAAACAAAGAATAGAGTACACCTAGAAACGCTCTAACAATCCAACGTCTTGAATGGCAAGCACGTCCAAGAGTCTCCTTCCTTCTTCTTTGCTGCGGCACAAGGGTGTTTGGTGGTGATTTGTGGTGAATTGTGGTGGTGGATGGATGTAGGTAGGTTATGGTGAAGGATGGATGATGGAATGGTATGTTTAGGGTGCTGCAAGGGTCTTATATTTATAGAGAAGTATAGGGCACGGTTTGGGATTTATTTAGGAGACATATTTACTCCAAAACCTCAAGGGAAAAGAAGAATTAAAATCAGAAATCCCAAAGAAAGGGTAAGGTCTTTTGCGGCAAAGAGGAATGAACAAGGAAAATAAGTTATCTTGCAGATTTTGGAACAAATAGGTAAGTAGAGAAACAGCTTTGACTTAGAAGAAAGGGTAAGGAAGTTTGGTTGCTGATTTGGAAGAGAAAAGGAAGGTAACTTGCGGCAAGGATTAGGAAAAAGGGTAAGTAGATTACTTCCTTGCTGATTTTGTGTGCAATTGTGTCTTAAATTAAATTGGGAAAGTACTCTTGTGCGGCAAGGGTGTATGAGGGAAGGAGAGTGTGCAGCACCCATCTTGGAGTGGGAATTAGGTGTCCCAAAATACTTAGGACTCCCCTTTGTGGCTGATTTCCTTGCACATTAGGATTAGGAAACTTTGACTTGGTCAATCCTTCTTCTTCTTGGATTCCTTCTCCTTCCTTGACTTGAATTTATTTTTCCTCTTCTCTTTGGCTGATTCCTATCATGCTTTGGTCTTCAATTTCGTCCATCTACATTGCTCCAAGCATAAGCTATCCAAAACATGCCCAAAACTGCTCCAAAAGGCTCCAAAATGCACTTTCTTGATACTTTACCCCTTGGGACCTACAAACATACGAAAATAGCTTAAAATACTAAATTAAATACAAATAACTAACATAAATGCATGAGAACAAGCTAACTAATTCGCATAAATATGCTCATATCAGTAACTGGATAGGTTCTCCAACCACTTCTACTTAGCTTGGGTAATCATGAAATGCTGCTAGGTGTCACTCATGGTTTGTGGAAGCTTGAAGATTAGCAAACACTAATCAAAAGGGAGAATTGAAATGTTGTTTCAATTCACAATCGATCGTTAAGAGTAACAATCGCCCATTGCCTCGCTAATTGGAACCTAATGGATCGTACACCGAGTAAGGATGAAAGTGAAGAAATAAAATGAGATGGATATGCAATTAAAAGGTTTAATTGAATTATGGTCAAGATTAATTAATAATACGAAATGTTCGTATTGGGCTTTTAAGTTGGTTTTGGGTTTCAAGGCCCAAAAGTGTTTTGGTCCACAAGGTCCATTATGTTTAAGTTGTATGACAACTAAAACAAAATGGGAAATTAGCCCAATACCAAAAGGGGGCCGGCCATAAGGGTGAGGGGTAGTAGGTTATGCTTTATTGCAAGTTTGCCACTCACCTAAGAATGAAGTATAAAAGCAACTTTATAGCTTTATTTTCATTAAGGCTTTTCTAAGAGAAAAAGAAGAGAAACATTGTCTCCAATTTTCTGATAAGCTCATATTTATATATATTTTACATCAAATTCACTTGTCTTTTCTTAGTTAGTTCCTTATATTTTTGAGCTATTTACTTTGTTTTTGTGTTTTGTAGGATTTTTCAAGCAAATAAAATAAAAATAGCATATGTGGAATTTTAAGTAACAAATTCGTCAAAACTGTCTGTGCAGATCAGCTGACTTTGGAAGCAATTTGCGGACAGCTCAGAATGAATTATGGAATGAGCCTCATATGCTTGGAAAGCTACGAATGTCTATTTTCTGGAGCATTTCGCGGATTGTTAATATCATTTTTCTAGAAGAAGTTATGGCCGTTTTAACACTGAAAGGTTGAAAAGAAGAAAAGCAGCAGAACGTGGAGTGCAGCAGAAAAGAGTGCAGAACGTGCAGAAAAGAGTGCAGAACGTGGAGAAAAGCTGTGCAGAATGTGGCGAGTCAGCTGTGCAGAAGGTGGGAAGAAAAATAATAGAAAGTGGAGTGGAAAGGTGTGTGTGTTTGAGGTGGAAAGAAGACTGCACATGGAGTGCAGCAAATGACAGCAGATTGGGAAAGAAGGCACACACGGGCAGGTTACAAAGAAAGAGGGAGGGAGCCATTTCATTCAACCATTCAGCCATTCCATACACTCCATCCATCATTTCATTCAACCATTCAGCCATTCCATACAATCCATCCATCATTCATTCACCATTCACCCAATATCACATACAGCCGCACCTCACCAAGAAAAATCACTCACCATCCAAACAACTCTGGCAGCAACCATTCACCACCAAAACCAGCCATCCTACACCACTTCCCACTCTTGCCGCAGCCTTCCCCAACCCCTAACCATCTCTCCCACTCGAAAACCATCCAAACAACCCAGAAAACCCCAAAGTTCTCTTAGTGCCGCAGCAAAGAAAGGAGGAGACGACCCTTGGATGCAAAGACTTGGTTGTTGGAGCGTTCTAGGTGTAGTTCGTTTTATGTTTCTGTTTACTTTCTTCTCTCTTTGTTTTGTTGCAGCCATGAGTGGCTAAACCCCTAATTGGCTAGGGGGAAGTTTGTAGCCATGAACATGCTTGTGAATTAAATCGATTGCTTTCAGTTGTGATTTGATGAATCGTGAATGCAATTCAATTAACTATTTGATTGATAACTTATTTGTGTTTGTTGATTAAGGATGCATACTTAGTTTTCATGCACAGATTTGATGCTAGAATATGAATGAGTTTCACCTAATCGTTACAAGTTTATATTCACATGTAGTGGAGGTTGCTTATAAACAATCGCGTTAATTGAATTCTTGACAAACGTATCATGCATTCATAGTTACGAATGTCTCGCCAACACTTATGATTTTCATGGAACTTAATGATTTCTAATTGTATCTCTATTATGCATTCATGTAGAGGACTTTTGGAGAATAATTTGGATTGTCGCATGCATTCATCCAATTCAATGATTCAAGGAAAATCTGAGGGTTAATTTGTGCATCACGGTTAACTTGGGGTGTTGGGCTTCATAATTCATTGGAAAGCAATTGGAAATCGATTTATGTGCAAGTGTGTCATGTGTGAAAAATGGACCTCTAGCCAATCCATAACCCATTTGAGTCCCAAAACGTTTAAGTTGTTTTACTTCAAATCTGCCAGTTTTACATTCTTGTTTGTTTTAGTTCTAAATTCGTCCAAATCAAAACCCCCCATTTACTTTCTTGTTCTAAAGTATCCTAAACTTGTTTTGTTGATGTTTTGAGTGGTTTTGGGTCAAACCAAAACCATATTTTCGTCCAAAGTTCATTTTAGGTCAGAAACTGCCTAAGTAGTGTTTTTAGGCAGTTTTGAGTCTTTTGCACTTCTTTTGAGTCTTGTGAGTCTTTCCTTACGTTTTTAATTTTGTTTTTATGTTTTAGAGTCAGTTTAGAGGTTTTAGCAAGCCCTCCTAATCCCCGGTCCAGAACGATCCCTACTTGCATCTATACTACAATCTACAACAAGAGGGTTTAATTTGAGTGTCAAGCTAATTGTCGCACCATTTTCTCCATAGAGGCCGGCCAACTTAGGGGGTTTTACTAGCATCAAAAATCTCTCTAAGTCATCCATTTCATCTTCACACTACATCTTTGGTGTGGAGACTTAGAGGTACTAAATCTTTGGTACTTTTGGAGATCCTTTCCTCACATCCTCAAGGAGCAAAGGAGCATACAAATCACAAGGTAGATCCAAGGAGTTAGGAGGTGACTTGAAGGCCCTCCACTTGGGTGAATCCCTTGTGTAATCAAGGATGAGCTTCAAGGGTAAAGAATCTCTAAATCCTTTCTTCTCTTTAAGTTTGTTAAAGAGTCTATTGGTTCACCATATGCTAGGCTTTGAAAGTCATGGGTTTTATGAATTGTTTTTGAATGCATGCCTACTTTAAAGTGTTATTAGTTTGCATATGTATTCAAATGTTCTTACTTGTTCTTAGCTAGGACAATATTTTTCCTTCAACCCATGCATTCAATAAAGAGCCCTTGGATGATCCGGCATTATAACCAGGTGTTTGCGTTCCTGAACTCTACTCTTTATTGATTTTACTTTGCAATTCGTGTCTTATTTGTTAGTTGTTTGTTTATGTGTGCATATATGTTTGAAACATTAAGGACAATGTTTGATTTAAGTGTGGGCGAGTAAACAAAGTGTTTTCATGCAAAATTCGTGGGTGATAAACCTATCACTTCTAAAGTTGTTTTCACTGTTTTAAGTGTTTTTAGAGTGTTTTGGAGTGTTTTTATGTGTCCTTTAAGCAAAATCCGAAATTTTTTGAAAAAAAATCGAAAAATGTGTTAAAAATACCAAAAAGAGTCGTTTTTGTGTATTTGTTTGTGTCTTAGGGTACCTTCCAACACAATGATGAGGATTTGGTTTTTAATTGCATAACTGTTAAAGAAAGTTACAAACATGGATGGAAGTTTGATATGCCTTTGGTTTATGCTTAGTTGTAGTTGTAACTTATGAATTCATGTTTAATCACAAAGAAAAAAATCAGTTTTTGTAACATTCTTGAAGGGAGGAACTCAAACTAACGCTACAACCCTGAGAGCCTTGAGCCTAAAACGTTATTTGGAGAGTTAAAAATCTGTGCATTTGTTGTTTTCTAAAATCGTTGCATGATCTCATTGATAGGAGCATATTTATGCGCCTTAGTTAGCTTGTTCTTGTGCATTTACATTGTTTTTCCTTAGTTAAAGTAATCTTTTAAGCTAGTTTTATGTGTTTTCAGGTTTTAAGGGCAAAGAATACAAAAAGATGCATTTTGGAGCCTTTTGGAGCAAAATGGAGCTTGGAATGGATGTCATATGCTTGGAGCCAAAGGAATGGACGAAATTGAAGACCTAAAGATGCAAGGATTCCTAATCAAATGAGGATTCCTAGAAGAATGAGGATTCCTACTCCAACAAGGATTCCTACTTGGAATAGGAAAGTTAAGCCTAAGTTTCCTATTTTGGTTGACCTTTCCTAAACCTAAATGTCTCTAAATTTCAGCAACTTTGAAAGCCTTATATGCATTTTAGGACACAAAACAAAGGCCCTAGACCACCTAAACACATGTGCCGCACCCTCCTTACCCTTTCCTCTTCCTTGCCGTGCAAGGGAGAGTGATTCTTTCCTATTTTCTGAATTAAAACACATTCCTAATGTGTTTTAAGTCCTTGCCGCAAATCTTAGCCAATTTCCTTTAGTTTTCTGATTTTGTTTCCTATTTCTAGAAGCTTTTGACTTAATTTCTGATTCCCTAAGTCAACCTAGGGTTTTAATTCCTGATTTCCTTTAAATAAACCCCCTTGTTGCAGCCACAAAGCATCCATTCACTACCATTCACGCCAGAAAACTTCACCCATTCTCTGCAGCCACCATCCTTCACAAAACACCATAGTTTCTGACCAAAAACCATCCTTGCCGCACCCTACATCCATCCTAAACACAATTCCATCCTTCTACACCATCCATAACCCCCAAAACCCACCACAAAACCTTGTGCCGCAACCAAGGAAGGGAAGGAGAGTTCTTGGACGTGCTTGCTGTTCACTTTGAATCGCTGGAGCGTTTAGGTGTTTTCTTTCTTTTGTTTTCAATGTCTAAACTTTATATTCTTTGTGTTGTGAGTATGAGGAACTAAACCCCCCTTAGTTAGGGGGTGATTCGAAACCATGTACATACTTGCAATATGAATTGATTACCTTTGGTTGTGATTTCATAAGTTATGAGTTCAATTCGTTTAACTGCTTGATGGATAACTTATTTGTGTATGTTGATTGAGAGTGCACGCTTAGTTTTCATGCATGAATATGATGCTAGAGTATAAGGGAGTTTCACCTAATAGTTACAACCTTATATTTCACAAGTAGTGAAGGTCGCTTATAAACGATCGCGTTAAATGAATTCTTGGCATTAGTTTCATGCTCATCATAGTAACGAAGGCCTCGTCAACACTTATAGTTCTCATGTTGCTTAATGATCTTTGATTGTATCTTTATTGTGCTTTTCACGTAAGGAACTTTTGAAGAATGCTTTGAATTGTTGTATGCGCAGTCCCATCCAATTCATTAACTTAAGGAGAACTTGAAGGTTAATTTAAGCGAACCTAATTAACTTGGGGTGTTGAGTTTCATAACTTATCGAAAGAACAACTGAAAATTGGTTTGTATGCAAGTGTGTCATGTGTGGAGAAGAACCCCCTAGCTAGCCTTCCATCCATAAGTTTCATCCAAAATCGTTTTTGCAATCTGTTTTAATTACAAAGTTTGTCTTGTTTTTAATTTCGTCAAAACCAAATCCCCCTTTATTTTGAAGTGTTAAATTAGTTAGAATCTGTTTTGATTTGTGTTTTTAAGTGTTTTGATTCAAGTTAAAACCCAAATTCGTCCAATTTGGTGCTTGTGTCCAAAACTGCCCAGAAAGTGTTTTTAAGGCAGTTTTGAGTCTTTTGGTTGCTGTTTTGAGTCTTTTGCTTTGTTTTAGTGTTTTAAAGTTTAGTCTTGCATTCTTTGAGTCTAATTTAGTGTTTTAAACTTTGTTTTTACGTTTTTAAGTCAGTTTTCAAGTGTTTAGCAATCCCTCCTAATCCCCGGTCTAGAACGATCCCTACTTACATACTTTACTACAATTGTCAAAAGAGGGTTTAATTTGAGTGTGCTTATATATTTCGCATCACTCATTATTCTTTGCTTGGTTGCTACTTAGAAGGCGTTTCATCATTTAGTTCCAAATACTAGAACTCATACCCGTTCCATTCAAAGCATAAGATTGATTAGCATAACACATAAACAAGATGAAGTTGTTTAGTTAAACTAGAGCCAAAAGCCTTACCCTTCGCATTATGTTTTGTAGGTTTAACCCCGTTGAGCCTTGTTTTAGCCTATGTTCTTTGTTAGTCACGTTTTACATCACCAAGCCTAGAATAGGACCATCCATACCCTTGTTCTTGGAGGATAGTGGAGCATAACTTAGAAGGAAATTCCTGTTGATCACCATATTGCAGAAAACAAGTGTGGGGGAAAGATTTTGTATAAGAGATGTGCAAAGAAAAGAAAAATGTGCACGGGTAGAAAAAGAAAAGTATGAAGAAAAGAAAGAAAAGTGTTGAAAATAAGTGAGAATAAGCTCACAAGTTTTGGTTGTTGAAGAAAGGGTCCAAAAAGTTGAAATCGGCCCTAAATGTTGCGTGCATCTTTTAGGGGTTCTAGAAGCCTACAAACATGCAACAAAACCCTTAAACCTCTCATACAAATCTGCCGCACCCTTCCTACAAACATGGCGCCTATTCCCTTCTAGAATGTCCACACTTCCCAGCCGCATGTACCCCTTCTAGATGGCCTATTTTCAGGTGGAAAACACATCCTTTTCCTCTTTGGATTGTGTTTGAGAGTTCCCTTTTCCTTTGTGGTTTTGGAGTCCCAATTCTCTACTTTTTCTAAATCCAAAACCTCTACACATTAGAACTCCTATTCCAGCCATGTTGAGGCTTATTCATTCAGCCCCTATAAATACCCACGCCGCACTATTCATTCACTCACCACTCATCCCACAATTCAATACATCCCTCGGATACATATTTGTACACCCATCCAACCTCAGTGTGCCGCAATTGCTAGAAGGAGAGGAAGGACTTTGCCGTGCACTTGGAGCTCTATTCTAGGTGTTGTCTTTCTTTTATCTCAATGTTTAATTCAAGTTATTTTGTCATTCAGCCCAAATAATTCTCAGCCATGCTATACCCTAGCCCTATATATATCAACCCTTGCCGCACCCTTTTGGACCATCCCTCACCATTCTACACATCTATACACCATTCTACATACATTCAGCCATTCCTTTACACAATCCATCACCTAAACCATCATGATAGGAGCATATTTATGTGACTTAGTTAGCTTGTTTTCGTTCACTTATGTTGTTATTTCATAATTAATTTAGTATTTTAAGCTATTTTCGTGTGTTTTTAGGTCCAAAGGGTTAAAGAGGCAAGAAAGTGCCTTTTGGAGCAGTTTTGGGCATGGAATGGACAACATATGCTTGGAGCAAAGTGGATGGGCGAAATTGAAGACCTAAAGAAGCTAGGAATCTGCCAAAGAGAAGAAGAAAATAAATTCAAGTCAAGGAAGGAAAAGGAATCCAAGAAGAAGAAGGGTTGACCAAGTCAAAGTTTCCTAATCCTAATATACAAAGGTTTCAGCTACAAAGAATCTTCCTAAATAATTTGGGACACCTAAATCCCAGTTCTAGGAGGTAGCCGCACCCTTCCCTTCCACTTCCATTCCTTGCCGCACAAGAAAACCCATTCCCTTTAGAATTAGGACATTGTTGCACCTAAATCAGCAAGGAAACCCTTTTTCCTTGCCTTGCAAGGCATTCCCTTGCCCTTTTCCTCCCAGCCGCACCTTATTTCCCCTTTCCCTTGGGATTTTGACTTTTAATTACCTTTTCCCTTAGGGTTTAGAATAAATTCTGATTGCCTAATTTAATTCTCAGCTTTGCCTTACATCTATATATATGTTTAAGCCTTTGCCGCACAAGAGTCACCAATCCGCACACCCATACACCATTCTACCTACATTCAGCCACTCCTTCACATAAACCACCACTCAAACCACCACCACAATCTTGTGTCGCAGCCTAGCAAGGAAGAAGGAGAGGAGGAGAAGCCTTGGACGCACCTGCCATTCAAAGCTTGGATTGCTGGATGTTTTAGGTGTAATCTTTCTTATGTTCTCAATGTTTAAGTTATTTTTCCTTTGTTTTGCTGTGAACATGAGAGGCTAAACTTGTTTTAGCTAGAGGAGACTTTGAAACCATGATTATATATGTGATATGAGTTGATTAATTCCAGTTACAATTTTGTGAATCATGAATGCAATTGACTTAACTGTTTTATTCAGAACTTGTTTATGTATGTTGATTGAGGGTCGACACTTAATTTTCATGCATGAATTTGATGCTAGAGTATAAGGGAGTTTTACATAATCGTTACAAACTTATATTCATAAGTAGTGAAGGTCGCTAGTCACGATCGTGTTAAGTTCAATTCCTGGCATGAGTATCATGATGTCATAGTTACGAATGTCTTGTCAATGCTTATGATTTTCATAGGGCTTAATGATCTCTAATTGTATCTTTATTATGATGTTCATGTAGGGAACTTGATGAGAATAATTTGGTTGCCGACGCGTTGTCCGTCCAATTCAATGACATAAGGAAAATCTGAGGGTTAATTAGTGATGACACGGTTAATCTGGGGCATTGTCGTTCATGGTTCAATGAAAGAGTAACTGGAAATCAATTCATGTGCATATATATCATGTGTGGAGAAGTACACTCTAGCTAGCCCATCATCCATCCAAAACACCCAATTTCGTGCAAATCTGTCTAGTTTGAGTTTCTGTTTTGTTTTCACTTAAAATCGTCCAAAAACCAATCCCCCTTTACTTTGTTGAGTCAATTAGTTTAGAATCTGTCCAATTGAGTGTTTTTAAGTGTTTTGAGTCAAGTTAAAACCAATTTTCGTCCAAAGTTGTGTCTAGTGTCTAGAATCTGTCTAATTGGTTGTTTTAAGCTGTTTTGAGTTATTTAAGTTTGTTTTGAGTCTTTTGAACCTGTTTTGAGTCCCTTGAGTCTTTTTAAACGTTTTTATGTTTGTTTTTGTGTTTTTGAGTCAATTTAGAGTTGATTAGCAATCCCTCCTAATCCCCGGCCTAGAACGATCCCTACTTGCATATATACTACAATTGACAACAAGAGGGTTTAATTTGAGTGCTTAATTCATATCACATCAAATTTTTGGCGCCGTTGCCGGGGATTAGCAACTTTGCTAATCCCCCGTTGTTTCTTTTTGTTTCTTTTTCGTAAGTGTTTTGAGTCAAGTTAAAACCAATTTTCGTCCAAAGTTGTGTCTAGTGTCTAGAATCTGTCTAATTGGTTGTTTTAAGCTGTTTTGAGTTATTTAAGTTTGTTTTGAGTCTTTTGAATCTGTTTTGAGTCCCTTGAGTGTTTTTAAACGGTTTTAAGTTTGTTTTTGTGTTTTTGAGTCAATTTAGAGTTGATTAGCAATCCCTCCTAATCCCCGGCCTAGAACGATCCCTACTTGCATATATACTACAATTGACAACAAGAGGGTTTAATTTGAGTGCTTAATTCATATCACATCAAATTTTTGGCGCCGTTGCCGGGGATTAGGAACTTTGCTAATCCCCCTTTGTTTCTTTTTGTTTCTTTTTCGTATGTTTTTGTTTTAGTTTCTGACCTTGTTTTGTTTATTGTTTTTAGGTACTAGTTTATGACTCGAAGTTCTCAACCTGTTCGTGAGCACATCTTTGACTTTGACGACGATTTTGAGAGGACTTTGAGACGGAAAAGGCATCAACAAGAGTCTAATCCACCTAGCATTGAACCTGAGCTTGAAGAACAAGAAGTAGAAGAGGAAGAAGGCGCCACAGCACAGGTTTTGGAAGAAGCACAAGACATGGCAGCGGACAATCGAACCATCAAAGAACTTTCTGCCTCGGGAGTGGACAATGCCGTGCCTCTATGCATCCAATACCCCACGGCAGCTCAAGGCAAGACTGAGGAGTTCGAGTTGAAGTCCAGTTTGTTGCATCACATTCCGAAGTACCATGGGCTGTCCATGGAGGATCCATACAAGCATTTGAAGGAGTTTGAAGTGGTTTGTTCGAGTATGACTCCAGTTAATGTCGATGGCAGCATCCTGAAGATGAAGGCTTTTCCATTCTCACTCTTGGAAAAAGCTAAAGATTGGTTGTATGAACTAGCACCTGGGACCGTCACTTCATCGGAGAGCATGAAACATGCATTCTTAGAGAAGTTCTTTCTAGCATCATGAGTCATTCTTTTGAGGAAGCGGATTAGTGGCATCAAACAAAATCAAGGAGAATCGTTTCCGGCATACTATGAACGTTTCAAGACCCTTTTTGCGTCCTGCCCACAACACCAAATGAAGGAGGAGCTGCTCATTCAATACTTCTATGAAGGGCTCCTTCCCATTGAACGCCAAATGCTAGATGCCTCAGCGGGTGGTGCGTTGGTTGGCAAGACTCCGGTGGCTGCCAAGACTTTAATTGCAAATCGAGCCCTCAATTCACAACAATATAAAGGTGTTGGACAGAGAGAAGCCCCACGGCAGCAACATGTGAATGAGGTAAGTGCAATTTCTGAAATTCAATCTCAATTAGCTAATCTCACTCTTCTTGTGTCACAGGTTGTTGAAAAACCCAAAGTGCAAGAACATACAATCTGTGGAGTGTGTTCCATGCAAGGGCACCAATCTGAAAAGTGCCCTCAATTGATTGAGAATGGAGGATGGGAGAGTGCAAATGCAATTGGTTTCCAAGGACAAAATCAGCCCAAGTACGATCCATATGCCAATACATACAATCCGGGCTGGAGAGATCATCCGAACATGAGATGGAGGGAGCCTCAACAAGGTGGATTTCGACCACCACCACCTGGGATGTTTCAAAAGCCCTACACACCAATGCAACCCCGACCACAATCTGGCCCAAATAACTCAGGGAGTGCAAAATCAAGCTAAGGAGGTGGATGAATTGAAGAAACAAATGGGACAGGTTGCTGAGTTCATGGGGCAGTTTCGGGAACAAGGTAAGTTACCTAGTTCGACTATTGTGAATCCGAAAGGAGGATTTGAATCTGCCAAGGCCATCACTCTAAGAAGAGGTTAGTACATCAAGAATTTCATCATAACTCATGGGCATACTTGAATTCGATTGGAATTGTTGTTGGGGAGGTGGTGGTGGCTGCATAGGTCTTGAATAGAACTCCTCCTCTTGCTGCCAATATCCATCTTGTTGAGGTTCCCACCACATAGGATTTGAATGATCACGCCAATTCGAATTGCACACGTTGGAACACAAGTTGTTGCTTGGTTGATCGCCTTGATAACCCCAAGCATCTCCGTTCGCAGTGAATTGAGGACGTTGATGAGTTGGATATGTGTGCCCATAGGACACACCAAATGTAGGGACACTTTGCATTGTGGTCCTTTCAATGTACTGCGACACAAGAGAAGTAAGATTCGCTATTTGAGCTTGAAGATTAGCAATTGCCATGTCTTACTTCTCTAGTTCCTGAAATCAAAGAAAGAAAACTAAATCAAATATCAAAAGTAAAAATAAAAGACACAAACAGAAACAAAGTCAGTAACTAAAACAAAAGACACGAAAAAGAAACAAAAAGAAAAAACGGGGGATTAGCAAAGTTGCTAATCCCCGGCAACGGCGCCAAAATTTGGTGTGATATAAGTTAAGCACACAAATTAAACCCTCTTGTTGTAGATTGTAGTATAGATGCAAGTAGGGATCGTTCTGGACCGGGGATTAGGAGGGCTTGCTAAAACCTCTAAACTGACTCTAAAACATAAAAACAAAGTTAAAGACACTAAACTAGACTCAAAGAATGCAAAACTAAAGTTTAAAACACTAAAACAAACCAAAAGACTCAAAACAGCACAGAAACACTCAAAACTGCCTTAAATACACAATCTGGGCAGTTTTGACACTACGGGATAATTTGGACGAAAATTGGTTTTAACTTGACTCAAGACACTTAAAAACACAAACCAAAACAGATTTTAACTAATCTAACACTTCAAAGTAAAGGGGGATTGGGTTTTGGACGAAAATAAAGTAAAACAAACAAATTAAAGACAAACAGATTTTGGACGAAATTGGGAAATTGGATGGGTGACGGTCTAGCTAGAAGGTCCTTCTCCACACATGACACACTTGCATACAAATCAATCTCCAATTGCTTTTCAATAAACCATGAATCTCAATGCCCCAGATTAACCGTGAATTGCACTAATTAACCTTCAGATTTTCCTTTAGTTATTGGATTGGACATACGACAACCCAAAGCATTCTCTACAAGTTCCCTACATGAATTGCATAATAGAGAAACAAGCAAAGATCATTAAGTTCTATGAAAATCATAAGCATTGACGAAGCACTTGTAACTATGAATTGCATGAAACTTATGCCAAGAATTTACTTAACGCGATCGTGACCAGCAACCTTCACTACTTGTGAATATAAGTTCAAAACGATTAGGTGAAAATCCCTTATATTCTAGCATCAAATTCATGCATGCAAACTAAGTTGGCCACCTTAATCAACATACAAGAATAAGTTTTGAATAAAACAGTTAAGCAAATTGCATTCACAATTTATCAAATCACAATTGAAAATAATCAATTCATATTGCAAACATAGTCATGGTTTCGAATTCCCCCCTAGCCAAGAGGGGTTTAGTTCCTCATACTCGTAAAACAAAGATAAACAAATTTATACATTGAAAACAAAAGAAAGAAAACACCTAAACGCTCCAGTGATCCAAATTGAACAGCAAGCACGTCCAAGAACTTTCCTCCCCTTCCTTTGCTGCGGCACAAGGTGTTTTGTGGTGGTTTATGGCTGATGAAGGGTGGTAAGGATGGGTGGATGGGTATAGGTGAATTATGGTGAATGGTGGAGCGAATTGTGGTGAATGATGGTGGTGGATGGATGTAGGTCAGTTAAGGTGAAGGATGGATGGTGGAATGGTGTTGAATGGTGCGGCAAGAGGGTTTTATTTATAGGGGAAGGAGGGAGCACGGTTTGGGATTAATTTAGGTAACATAATTATTCCAAAACTTAAGGGAATAAGGGAATTGAATGACAAAATCCCAGAAAGAGTGGGCAAGGATATAAATTAAGGGAAAGTCAACGTTTAATTGCGGCAAGAACTGAAACTTAAAAGCAAATCAACTTCCTTGCACGGCAAGGAAGTTTAAATGGCTAGTCTTTGATAAGCTCATATTTATATATATTTTACATCAAATTCACTTGTCTTTTCTTAGTTAGTTCCTTATATTTTTGAGCTATTTACTTTGTTTTTGTGTTTTGTAGGATTTTTCAAGCAAATAAAATAAAAATAGCATATGTGGAATTTTAAGTAACAAATTCGTCAAAACTGTCTGTGCAGATCAGCTGACTTTGGAAGCAATTTGCGGACAGCTCAGAATGAATTATGGAATGAGCCTCATATGCTTGGAAAGCTACGAATGTCTATTTTCTGGAGCATTTCGCGGATTGTTAATATCATTTTTCTAGGAGAAGATATGGCCGTTTTAACACTGAAAGGTTGAAAAGAAGAAAAGCAGCAGAACGTGGAGTGCAGCAGAAAAGAGTGCAGAACGTGCAGAAAAGAGTGCAGAACGTGCAGAAAAGAGTGCAGAACGTGGAGAAAAGCTGTGCAGAACGTGCAGAAAAGAGTGCAGAACGTGGAGAAAAGCTGTGCAGAATGTGGAGAGTCAGCTGTGCAGAAGGTGGGAAGAAAAATAATAGAAAGTGGAGTGGAAAGGTGTGTGTGTTTGAGGTGGAAAGAAGACTGCACATGGAGTGCAGCAAATGACAGCAGATTGGAAAAGAAGGCACACACGGGCAGGTTACAAAGAAAGAAAGAGGGAGCCATTCCATACTCTCCATCCATCATTTTTTTCAACCATTCAGCCATTCCATACACTCCATCCATCTTTGACACCATTCACAATCCCAAAAATCACTCCCACACATTCTTGCCGCAAGTCCCTTAAGTTTCAGGATTCCAGCCCATTCATTCACCCAATATCACATACAGCCGCACCACCCATCATTCCTAAACACCACAACACCATCTTCCACCATTCTACACCTCCATAACTACCCAAAACACCTTGTGCCGCAGCAAGGAGAAGAAGGAAGAGAAGACTACTCTTGGATGCAAAGGCTTGAGCGTTGGAGCATTCTAGGTGTAGTTTGTTTTATGTTTATGTTCAATTTCTTATTCTCTGATTTTGTTGCAGCCATGAGTGGCTAAATCCCTAGTTAGCTAGGGGGAAGTTTGTAGCCATGAACATGCTTGTGAAATAAATCGATTGCTTTCAATTGTGATTTGATGAGTTTTTGAATGCAATTCAATTAACTATTTGATTGATAACTTATTTGTGTATGTTGATTAAGGATGCATACTTAGTTTTCATGCACAGATTTGATGCTAGATTATGAATAAGTTTCACCTAATCGTTACAAGTTCATAGTCACAAGTAGTGGAGGTTGCTTATAAACAATCGCGTTAATTGAATTCTTGACAAACGTATCATGCATTCATAGTTACGAATGTCTCGCCAACACTTATGATTTTCATGGAACTTAATGATTTCTAATTGTATCTCTATTATGCATTCATGTAGAGGACTTTTGGAGAATAATTTGGATTGTCGCATGCATTCATCCAATTCAATGATTCAAGGAAAATCTGAGGGTTAATTTGTGCATCACGGTTAACTTGGGGTGTTGGGCTTCATAATTCATTGGAAAGCAATTGGAAATCGATTTATGTGCAAGTGTGTCATGTGTGAAAAACGAACCTCTAGCCAATCCATAACCCATTTGAGTCCCAAAACGTTTAAGTTGTTTTACTTCAAATCTGCCTATTTTACATTCTTGTTTGTTTTAGTTCTAAATTCGTCCAAATCAAAACCCCCCATTTACTTTCTTGTTCCAAAGTGTCTTAAATATGTTTTGTTGATGTTTTAAGTGTTTTTGAGTCAAACCAAACTCATATTTTCGTCCAAAGTTTGTTTTAGGTCAGAAACTGCCTAAGTAGTGTTTTTAGGCAGTTTTGAGTCTTTTGCACTTCTTTTGAGTCTTGTGAGTCTTTCCTTACGTTTTTAACTTTGTTTTTATGTTTTAGAGTCAGTTTAGAGGTTTTAGCAAGCCCTCCTAATCCCCGGTCCAGAACGATCCCTACTTGCATCTATACTACAATCTACAACAAGAGGGTTTAATTTGAGTGTCAAGTTAATTGTCGCATCAGTCTTAGTGCGGCAAAGGTTAAAGGGTATGTGAATGGATTCCTTGCATGTTTAGGGAAGATCCCCTAGCTGATTTAGGCGCGGCATAGCTTTAGAAGAAAGGGAAGGTTTAATTACTTGTGCGGCAAGGGACTTTAAGTGCAAGGATATGTGATTTGTGGCAGGGAAAAAGGGAATCCTAAGAGACTTTGGTGCGGCATCCTTTTATGGCTGAGATTAAGTCATCTCAAATCAGGAATTAACTGTCCCAAATTATTTGGGAAGCTTCATTATTGCTGAAACTTAATGAATTTGAGAATAGGAAAGGTTTAAGACAAAACAAGGAACTTGGCTGATTTCTTTCCTTCTTTCAGAGTTCCTTGACTTTCTTGAATTAATTCTTCAATCTTCAAACACAATCCTAGCCTCTTCAAGTCTTCAATTTCGTCCATCCCTTTGGCCTCATGCATAAGCTATCCAAACTTGGCCCCAAAATGCACCTTTTTGCCTTATTGACCCTTGAAACCTACAAACACACGAAAAAGACTTAAAACACTAAATTAAATGGAAACTAACTACTAAAATGTCAAGAAACAAGCAAGCTAAATCGCATAAATATGCTCCTATCAGAGATGTTCGAACAAAGAGGTAGTAAAGGTAAGTGAGAATGTTTCAGCCGTTTTGCGAAAACTGCCTCCTAAGTGCAAGGACCCAGGTAGCTTTACTATCCCTTGTGTTATTGGCAATACCAAGTTCGAACATGCCATGCTAGACTTAGGTGCATCGATCAATGTCATGCCCTATTCAATTTATGCATCAATGAACTTAGGTGAGCTGAAAAACGATGGAGTAAATATTCAATTAGCCGATCGTTCTAACGCTTATCCAAAGGGAGTTTTGGAAGATGTTTTGGTCCAGGTGAATCACTTAATCTTCTCGGCTGATTTCTACGTGCTTGAAATGGAGGTTTCGGCTCATTCTCCCTCATTGCTGATTCTACTTGGAAGGCCATTCATGAAAACAGCCCGCACCAAGATTGATGTGTTTAAGGGGACTTTGACGATGGAGTTTGATGGAGACATTATTGATTTCAAAATTTCAGAAGCTATGAGGTACCCTCCTGATGATATTTCATGTTTCTCTATTGATATTATCGATTCTTTGGCGCAGGCATATCTTGAAGATTTGAATGAGGATGCACTTGAAACAGCCATTACAAGTCGAATGCAACTCAAAAACGTAGGGGCAGGTCCTGTGCCTACCCACGGCATGCAAGGAGACACCCTTGCCGTGCACCCTTGTGAAGAAGTCATTGAGATGGTGGCTGCCTTAGAATCATTGCCCCCACAATATGGTAAGCTTCCAATCCCAATTTCAGATTCCGTTTCTACTAACAAGTTACTTCCTTCTGTAATCCAGCCACCTTCCCTAGAGCTTAAACCATTGCCTAGGTTGAAGTATGTATTCTTGGGAGATCAAGACACTTTGCCCGTCATAGTCTCTTCCTCACTCACGGCACAAGAAGAAGAGAAGTTCTGAGGGTGTTGAAGGAGTATAAAACTGCCATTGGATGGACCTTGGCCGACATCAAGGGAATTAGCCCTACCACTTGTATGCATCGAATACTTTTGGAAGAAGGGGCTAAACCATCCCGAGAAGCACAACGCCGACTCAATCCTCCCATGATGGAAGTCGTGAAAAATGGTAGGCACGTCCAAGGGTCCTCCTTCTCCTTCTTTGCTGCGGCACAAGGGTTGGGTGATGGTTTGAGTGGTGAATTGTGGTGGTGGATGGATGTAGGTAAGTTATGGTGAATGGTGGATGGTGGAATCGGCTGAATGGTGCGGCAGATTGTGTTATTTATAGGGGAAGGAGGATGCACGGTTTGGGACTGAAATTGGGTAAGTTTAAATCTCCAAATCCTCCAAGAAAAGGTAAGAAATCAGAATTAAAAGGAGAAAAGGTAAGGTGATGTGCGGCAAAGACTATAAAATAAAGGGAATGTGATTTCCTTGCAGATTTGGTGCTGCAAGAAAGGTAAGTTGGACGATTGGGTGCAGCAACTTCCTAAGCAGCTATTAGGACTTCTAGCAACATATAATTAAGTGTCCCAAATTATTTAGGAGACCTCTTTGTAGCTGAAACCTTTGTACATTAGGATTAGGAAACTTTGACTTAGTCAATCTTTCTTCTTCTTCGATTCCTTTTCCTTCTTTGACTTGAATTTATTTTCTTCCTCTCTTTGGCAGATTCCTAGCTTGCTTTGGTCTTTAATTTTGTCCATCTACTTTGCTCCAAGCATATGCTATCCATTCCATGCCCAAAACTGCTCCAAAAGGCACCAAAATGCACTTTCTTGCCTCTTTAACCCTTTGGACCTACAAACATACGAAAATAGCTTAAAATACTAAATAAACTAAGAACTAGCAACATAAATGCACGAAAACAAGCTAACTAAGTGATAGGAGCATATTTATGCGACTTAGTATGCTTGTTTTCGTGCATTTACGCTGTTAATTCTTAGTTATTTTAGTATTTTGAGTTAGTTTCGTGTGTTTGTAGGTTTAAAGGGCCTATGAAGCAATAAAGTGCATTTTGGAGTCTTTTGGAGCATAATGGAGCTTGGAATGAAGGACATATGTATGGAGCAAAAGGAATGGACGAAATTGAAGACTTGAAGATGAGAGGAGTCCTAATTGAAGAAGGATTCCTAATTGAAATAGGATTTTTAGTTGAAAAATGATTCCTACTCAAATGAGGATTCCTAGAAGGACAAGGATTCCTACTTACAAAAGGATTCCTATTTGATATAGGAAAGTTAAGCCAAGGTTTCCTATTTTGGTTGACCTTTCCTAAACCAAAATCTCCCTAAGTTCCAGCCACAAAGAAGGGATCCTAAAGACTTTTGGACACCTAAATCCCACTATAAGGTTGCTGCACCACATTCCCATTCACATATACACCCTTGCCGCACAAAAGTTCACATTCCCCTTTTAGTTTCACCTAAAATCAGCAAGAAAGACCTTTCCCTTTTGTTTTCCCTCCTTGCCGCACCCTTATGTCCCTTTTCTGATGTATTTAGCCTTTTAATTTAGGAATTGAGTCAGAAAACCTAAGTCTTACATAACTTAGGGTTTTTAAGCCCTCATATATATATTCCCCTTTTCTTGCCGCAGCCACCTATCAACCATTCACCATTCAATCCATTCAGCCACTCCCCCTTCCTTGCCGTAGCCCACTCACTCCCTAACCATCCATCCCTTCATCCAAACACATCCATTCTTACCCTTAGTCCTTGTGCCGCAGCAAGGTGGAGTAGAAGACTTTGGTGTTCCAAGTTGCAGATTGGAGACTTCTAGGTGTAATTCATTCTTGTTTTCAATGTCTACTTTCTTATTCTCTGATTTTGTTGTAGTTATGAGTGGCTAAACCCCTAATTAGCTAGGGGGAAGTTTGAATCCATGAACATGCTTGAGATATGAATTGATTCCTTCCAATTGTGATTTGATAAGTTGTGAATGCAATTCAATTAACTATTTTATTCATAACTTGTTCTTGTATGTTGATTAAGGTGGCCAACTTAGTTTGCATGCTTGAATTTGATGCTAGAATATAAGGGAATTTCACCTAATCATTATGAACTTGTATTCATGAGTAGTGAAGGTTGCTAGTCACAATCGCGTTAATTGAATTCTTGGCAGACGTATCATGCATTCATAGTTACGAATGTCTTGTCAACACTTATGATTTTCATTGAACGTAATGATCTCTGATTGTATCTCTATTATACATTCATGTAGGGGACCTTTGGAGAATGATTTGAGTTGTCGCATGCATTCATCCAATTCAATGAGTAAAGGAAAATCTGAGGGTTAATTTGTGCATCACGGTTAATCTGGGGTGTTGAGCTTCATAATTTATTGAAAAGCAATTGGAAATCAATTCATGTACAAGTGTGTCATGTGTGGAGAATGGACCTTTAGCTAATCCATCAACCATCAAAGTTTTCAAATTCGTTTTACAATCTGCCTAGTTTTACATTCTGTTTTGTTTTGTTTTAAATTCGTCCAAACCAAAACCCCTCTTTTACTTTCTTGTTCCCAAGTGTTTAAAATCTGTTTTGTGTGTGTTTTTAAGTACCTTGAGTCAAGCCAAAACCCTATTTTCGTCCAAAGTAGTGTTTAGAGTCAGAAACTGCCCAATTTGTGTTTTTAGGCAGTTTTGAGTGTTTTCAACCCGTTTTGAGTCTTTTGAGTTTGTTTTGAGTTCTTTGAGTCTATTCAAGCGTTTCTAACTTTGTTTTTATGTTTTTGAGTCAGTTTAGAGGTTATTAGCAAGCCCTCCTAATCCCCGGTCTAGAACGATCCCTACTTGCATCTATACTACAATATACAACAAGAGGGTTTAATTTGAGTGCTTAACTTTTATCACATCACTAAGTCGCACAATCTAAACCTTCCAACATTTGCCTCAGGGATTTCCAAGCAACATGACATATTAAAAATCATCATTCCCACAAATTTTAGTCATCTTTACACTTGAGCACATACTTAATCACAGTCACCACTTACTAGTTCGCATTTAATCAATTAAAACAATGATTTGAATGTAGTAACATGCCTTAGAGAATTCACTCAATTCCTTACAAGATTCTCTCTATTTTCACACAGATTTTCTGACTATACACCCTACACTAGGTATATGTGAGAAGATTGATGTAAACATGTAGACGAACACTCACATATGTTTATAACAAAGAAGGCATTTTCTGGAATCATTAATACCTGTGGATATATGATCTCATGAACGGAATGCTACTACTTAGATGCGAGAACCAGTGATACCATATGCTCATACCAATTCCAAACTCCACAAATTGAAACACGCAACACCCAAGATAGAAGTCTGAGGGTTGTAACGGGGCTAGGGGTATTGGATAACAAAGAAATGTAAGGATAAACAAACGTTCTTTAAGCAATAGTAAGCTGATAGGAGCATAATTATGCGACTTAGTTAGCTTGTTTTCGTGCATTTACGTTCTTAGTATTTTGAGCTATTTTCGTGTGTTTGTAGGTTCTACGTGTCAAAGTGGCAAGAAAGTGCTATTTGGAGCATTTTGGAGCATTTTTGGGCCAAGAATGGATAGCTTACTTATGGAGCAAGGTGGATGGACGAATTTGGAGTTCAAAAGAGGCTAGGATCATGCTAAAAATCTGGAGAAACAAGTTCAAGATAAAGAAGATAAGGAGAGAGCAAGAAATATGGAACATTATCGCAAACATTATCCATAACCTTATCTTATGTTATCCAAACTACCTTATCTTATCCTAACCTTATCCTAATCCTATTCTACCTTAAAACCAGCTACAAAGAGGCTCCTAATTACATTTAAACACCTAGAAATCAGATTTCTAGAAGCCTCATCCTATTCCTACAAAGGTGCAGCACATATCATCTTCTAGAAGCCCAAATACCTGCTGTAAGACAAATTCCTTATCCGTCCTGGAATCTACTCGAATTTAACCTTGTTCTTTGTGGACTTGGAGTCCTAAATCCTTCTCCAAAACAACCTGGGGTCGTGCCTCTTCTCAGCCCTATAAATACATCATATTGCTGCACAAATTAGAGCACCCACCCACCATCCTTCACCACAATTCGACCATCACCCATCCAAACCACCTTCATACACCCTTAAACACCATCAACCACCTGTGCCGCAGCCTAGCAAGGAGGAAGAAGAAGAGGATCAGCCTTGGATCGTGTTTGCACTCAATCTGGATTGCTGGGCGTTCTTAGGTGTATTCTACCTTATGTTTTTTATGTTTAATTTATTTTTCCTTTGTCTTGCTGTAATTATGAGAGGCTAAACTCGTTTTTAGCTAGAGGCTACTTTGAAACCATGATTTTATGTGCGTTATGAGTTGATAAATTTCAGTTACAGATTCTTGAATTATGAATGCAATTGGCTTAACTGTTTAAATTAGAACTTATTTGTGTTTGTTGATTGAGGGTGCACACTTAATTTGCATGCATAAATCTGATGCTAGAATATAAGTAAGTGATGTGATTTAAGTTAAGCACACAAATTAAACCCTCTTTTTATCAATTGTAGTATAAAACGTAAGTAGGGATCGTTCTAGGCCGGGGATTAGGAGGGATTGCTAATCTAATAGAAACTGACTCTAAATTATCAAAACAAACTTTAAAACACCTAACTAGACTCAAATAAGCAAAACAAGACTCAAAAGACTCTAAATAAACTAGTATGACTCAAAACAGATTCTAGACACTCAAAACAGCCTAAAAACACCAATTGGACAGTTTCTGGGCACTAGACACAACTTTGACGAAAATTGGTTTTTACTTGACTCAAAACACACAAAAACACAAACTAAGACAGATTCCAACTAATTTGACTCAAACAAGTGAAGGGGGATTGATTTTAGAGTGAATTTAGACTAAAACTAACAGAAACACTAAACTAGGCAGATTAGCACGAATTTGGGTTTTTGGGATGGATGGTGAACTAGCTAGAGGTTTCCTTATCCACACATGAATTATATGCATATGAATCAACTTCTAGTTACGTTTTCATTGAATTACGAATGACAATGCCCCAGATTAACCGTGTCAATCACTAATTAACCCTCAGATTCTCCTAATTTCATTGAATTGGACGGACAACTCATCTACAACCAAATTATTCTCATCAATTTCCCTACATGGCATCATAATAGAGACACAATCAGAGATCATTACGTTCATTGAGAATCATAAGCATTGACGAGGCATTCATAACTATGACATCTGATGTGAATTATAGTTAAGCACTCAAATTAAACCCTTTTGTTGTAGAATGTAGTATAGATGCAAGTAGGGATCGTTCTGGACCGGGGATTAGGAGGGCTTGCTAATAACCTCTAAACTGACTCAAAAACATAAAAACAAAGTTAAAAACGTTTGAATAGACTCAAAGACCTCAAAATAAACTCAAAAGACTCAGAATGGGTTGAAAACACTCAAAACTGCCTAAAAACACAAATTGGGCAGTTTCTGACTCTAAACACTACTTTGGACGAAAATAGGGTTTTGGCTTGACTCAAAGTACTTAAAAACAGACACAAAACAGATTTAAACACTTGGGAACAAGAAAATAAAAGGGGAGGTTTTGGTTTTGACGAATTTGAAAACAAAACAAAAACTTTGTAAACTAAACAGATTTTAAAACGAATTTGATTAAAGTGAATGGATGGAAAGCTAGCTAAGGGGTTTTTCTCCACACATGTCACACTTGCATACAAAACGATTTCCAATTGCGTTTCAATATACCATGAATTCTCAACGCCCCAAATTAACCGTGAATTGCACTAATTAACCCTCAGATTTCCCTTAAGTTATTGAATTGGATGATTGCATACGACAACCCAAAGCATTCCCCACAAGTTCCCTACATGAATTGCATAATAGAGATACAAGCAGAAATCATTAAGTTCTATGAAAACCATAAGCATTGACGAGGCACTCGTTACTATGAATTGCATGAAACTTATGCCAAGAATTTACTTAACGCGATTGTGATCAACAACCTTTACTACATGTGAATATAAGTTCATAACGATTAGGTGAAACTCCCTTATATCCTAGCATTCAATTTATGCATGATAATTAAGCGTGCACTCTCAACCAACACACACAAATCAGTTTTAATTCATGAAGATAAGTAAATTGAATTCACAACTTATGAAACACAGTTACAAGTAATCGAATCACATAGCAAGCATTAACATGGTTTCGAATCCCCCCCTAGCCAAGGGGGGTTTAAGTTCTCATACTCACAGAGCAAAGATAAACAAATTTAGACATGGAAAATAAAAGAAAGAAAACACCTAGACGTTCCAACGATCCAATCTTGAACAGCAAGCACGCCTATGGACTGTCCTCCTTCCTCTTTGCTGCGGCACAAGACTTGTGGACAGGTTTAGGGGTTATGAATGGTGTAGAATGGTGGAAGATGGTGTGGTGGTGTTTAGGGTGGATGGGTGGTGCGGCTAGGTGTGTGGAAGATGGATGGAAGGGCTGAATTATGAATGGTTGAGGCAGGAATTATGTGGGAGTGAATTGTGGCTGTGAATGGTGGTGAATGAGTGCAGCACACATATGTATTTATAGGGGAGAGGTAGGCACGGCTGGGAGGAGGTTTTTAGGTTAGTTTAGGAGTAGGAAATCTCAAGGAATCAGAGGATAAGGATGCAGCAAGGCTGAAGACTTCTAGAACAAGGTCTAGGCGCCAGAAATATAGGGAATGTGAAGCACATGTTTAATTTCAGGTTTTAGCACGTTTTTAGGCTTCTAGAATCCCTAATTTTAGGAGATAAGAATCAGATATTAACCCCCTTAGTTGGCTAAAAGTATGGAAAGATAAGATAAGGTAAGGATAAGATAAGATAAGGTGATAAGGTTAGAGATAATGTTCCTTTTTTCTTGCTTCTATCTTATCTTTCTGAACTTGAATTTAATTCTCCATCTTTCTTGGCTGATTTCAAGTCTTCTAATCTTCAATTTCGTCCATCCTCAAGCCTCCATGTTTGCACTATCCAATCTTGGCCCAAAAATGCTCTAGAATGCTCCAAATTGCCTCTTTTTGCCACTTTGACACTTAGGACTTGAAATTGGACGAAAATAACTTTAAACACTATAATTAACATAGTTTAGCTAACTAAATGCAAGAAAACAAGCTAACTAAGTCGCATAAATATGCTCCTATCAAATTCCCCCACACTTAGCTTTTGCTAGTCCTCGAGCAAAACGAAACAGTCAAAACAAAACAAAGTAAACAAAACACAATCTAAACCTTCCAACGTTCGCCTCAGGGATTTCCAACGCACATGACATATTAAAGATCATCACAACCATAGATTTTAGTCATCCCCACCCTCGAGCACATACTTACTCACAGTCATCATTCATTAGCTCACATTTAACCAATTAAAACAATGTTTTGAACATAGCAACATGCCTTAGAGAATTCACTCAATTCCTTACGGTTTCACTCTTATTTTCACTCAGATTCTCTAACTAAACACCCTACACTAGGTATATGTGAGAAGATTGATGTAAACATGAAAACGAACACTCACATATGTTTATAACAAAGAAAGCAATTTCTGGAATTATTAAGCATGTATAGATATGATCTCATGAATGGAATGCTACTACTTAGATGCGAGAACCAGGGATACCATATGCTCATACCAATCCCAAACTCCACATTATTGACCACACAACACTCAAGATTGAAGTATAGGGTTGTAACGGGGCTAAAGGGTATTGGCTAACAACGAAAGGTAAGGGAAACAAACGTTCTTAAAGCAATAGCAAGCAAAGCAATGAATTTGACACTTAGAACTCCCTTTTGAATGCAGCCACAAACTTTGACATACTAGGGGAAGAATCATACATATGTAGGGTCGAATACAACTTTTTGGACCCTTTCTTCAACCATCAACACTTGTGAGCTCATTCTCACTTATTTTGAACACTTTTCACACTTTTTCACATACTTTTCTTTTTCTCACGAATTTTTCTTCTTCTTTTTTTTTTTTTCTAACCCGTGCCCCTTTTTATACCTTGGCACACTCATATACTTGTAACCCTTCCCCCACACTTATTTGCTGCCCAATAATGAACCAAGGGAATTCACTCTAGATCATGCTTCACTACGCCTTAAGAACAAGGGTAAGGATGGTCCTATTCTAGGCTAGGTAGGGAATATGTGGGTTAACAAAGAACATAGGCTAAACGAGGCTCAACGGGGTTAATCCTACAAAACATAATGCACAGGGGTAAGGCTTTTTGGCTCTAGTTCACTACACAACTTCATCTTGTTTATGTGTTATGTAATTCAATTTTATGCTTTGAATGAAACGGATATGAGTTCTAGTATTTGGAACTATATGATGAAACGCCTTCTAAGTAGCAACCAAGCAAAGAATAATGAGATCATGCAACGACTTTGAAAACAACAAATGCACAGATTATTAACTCTCCAAGGAACGTTTTAGGCTCAAGTCTCTCAGGGTTGTAGCGTTAGTTTGAGTTTCTTCCTTCAAGCATGTTACAAAAACTGATTTTTTTCCTTTTTTTGATTAGACATGAATTCATGAATTATAACCACAATCAAGCATAAACCCAAGAGTAAATCAGACTTCCATCCATGTTTACAACTCTCTTTTATAGTCATGCAATTAAAAACCAAATCCTCATCATTGTGTTGGAAGGTACCCTAAGACACAAACAACACACAAAAACAACTCTTTTTGGCTACAAATTTTTCAAATTTTTATGAAATTTTCGGATTTTTTTCTTCAACATGCATAAAAACAGCTTAAAACACACTAAAACACACAAAAACAGTGAGAAACAACATTGCAAGTGATAGGTGAATAAAACCCACGAAAATCATGCATAAACAGCTTGTTTACCCCCCCACACTTAAATCAAACATTGTCCTCAATGTTTCAAACATAAACTAACATAAACATAAGCAAACAAACAACAATTAAACATGGCAAGATAAAGGCAGCAAGGAGGAAGGTTTAGGAACGCAAATCTGGAAATGGAGTGCTCCCTAAGTCTTCCTTTGCTGAATGCATGGGTTGCCTCCCATGAAGCGCTTGCTTTAACGTCTTCGAGCCGGACGATTCCTCCTTTATCTTTGAATGGGCAATGATACTTGAAATGAACCGGCAATGGTTTGAATTCAAGAGTGGGTGCCTGAATCATTAACAACATATTAGTATAAAACGAATTTGAAATTCGGGGACGTGGCTTACCTTTGTGCTCTAACACGAATTCAAGAACAAACACTACTTCAAAAGATTGAAGATTAGAGATTTCGGCCAGGTTGGTTGTTTGTAGTGTTGTGACTTGTCCCGTGTCATAAAATTCAACTTCATTGGGAATTGTTGTTGCAAGCACATCGTCTTTGATTAATTCAAGATAATCCCCAACCACCTCTTTCTCTTGAATCGTTGGAAAGGTTTCGATGATGCCCTTCTCACCCTCTTCTTCGTTGAATCTGCAAGGAATAGGCACATTTGATGGAATAAGGTTAGAAAGAATTGAAATCTTACTTGAATTGGGTGGTGGAGTGTCCTTGGAAGGCTGCGGCAAAGCTTCTTCCAAGCTCGCCGTGGCCTTGTCTTCCTCCTCTTCTTCAAGTAGCAACTGCTCGTCCTCCTCTTGGCTTGGTTTGCACATTGAGCTGGAGAGTTCACTTTGTGCTTGAATTTGCCCTATGAATTCTACAATCTCTCCCATTTGATTCTTCAATTCCCCCAACTCCTTGGCTCTATTTTCTAATCTTTGGTTTTGATTTTGTACTTTCTGTGCCAAAGAAGTTAGTAATTGAATAGTTTGATCATTATCCAAGGACAAACCTGAATTTGGTTGGACTTCTTGCGGGGGAGGCTGTGGTGGCTGCATAGGCGTTGCATAAAACTCCTCATATGGCTGCCAATATGCTTCGTGTTGAACTTGTTGAGGTTCCCACCACATAGAGTTTGAATGATCACGCCAATCAAATGTAGGGACACTTTGCATTGTGGTCCATTCGATGTGCTGAGACAATTGAGAAGTAAAATTCGCTATTTGAGCTCGAATATTAGCAATTTCCATATCTTACTTCTCTAGTACCTGAAATCAAAGAAAACTAAATCAAATATCAAAAGTAAACAAAGAAAGCAAACAAAGCAAAATAAAAATTAGAAATAAAAAACAAAAGACACGAAAAAGAAAACCAAGGGATTAGCAAAGTTGCTAATCCCCGGCAACGGCGCCAAAATTTGATGTGAATTATAGTTAAGCACTCAAATTAAACCCTCTTGTTGTAGAATGTAGTATAGATGCAAGTAGGGATCGTTCTGGACCGGGGATTAGGAGGGCTTGCTAATAACCTCTAAACTGACTCAAAAACATAAAAACAAAGTTAAAAACGTTTGAATAGACTCAAAGACCTCAAAATAAACTCAAAAGACTCAGAATGGGTTGAAAACACTCAAAACTGCCTAAAAACACAAATTGGGCAGTTTCTGACTCTAAACACTACTTTGGACGAAAATAGGGTTTTGGCTTGACTCAAAGTACTTAAAAACAGACACAAAACAGATTTAAACACTTGGGAACAAGAAAATAAAAGGGGGGGTTTTGGTTTTGACGAATTTGAAAACAAAACAAAAACTTTGTAAACTAAACAGATTTTAAAACGAATTTGATTAAAGTGAATGGATGGAAAGCTAGCTAAGGGGTTTTTCTCCACACATGTCACACTTGCATACAAAACGATTTCCAATTGCGTTTCAATATACCATGAATTCTCAACGCCCCAAATTAACCGTGAATTGCACTAATTAACCCTCAGATTTCCCTTAAGTTATTGAATTGGATGATTGCATACGACAACCCAAAGCATTCCCCACAAGTTCCCTACATGAATTGCATAATAGAGATACAAGCAGAAATCATTAAGTTCTATGAAAACCATAAGCATTGACGAGGCACTCGTTACTATGAATTGCATGAAACTTATGCCAAGAATTTACTTAACGCGATTGTGATCAACAACCTTTACTACATGTGAATATAAGTTCATAACGATTAGGTGAAACTCCCTTATATCCTAGCATTCAATTTATGCATGATAATTAAGCGTGCACTCTCAACCAACACACACAAATCAGTTTTAATTCATGAAGATAAGTAAATTGAATTCACAACTTATGAAACACAGTTACAAGTAATCGAATCACATAGCAAGCATTAACATGGTTTCGAATCCCCCCCTAGCCAAGGGGGGTTTAAGTTCTCATACTCACAGAGCAAAGATAAACAAATTTAGACATGGAAAATAAAAGAAAGAAAACACCTAGACGTTCCAACGATCCAATCTTGAACAGCAAGCACGCCTATGGACTGTCCTCCTTCCTCTTTGCTGCGGCACAAGACTTGTGGACAGGTTTAGGGGTTATGAATGGTGTAGAATGGTGGAAGATGGTGTGGTGGTGTTTAGGGTGGATGGGTGGTGCGGCTAGGTGTGTGGAAGATGGATGGAAGGGCTGAATTATGAATGGTTGAGGCAGGAATTATGTGGGAGTGAATTGTGGCTGTGAATGGTGGTGAATGAGTGCAGCACACATATGTATTTATAGGGGAGAGGTAGGCACGGCTGGGAGGAGGTTTTTAGGTTAGTTTAGGAGTAGGAAATCTCAAGGAATCAGAGGATAAGGATGCAGCAAGGCTGAAGACTTCTAGAACAAGGTCTAGGCGCCAGAAATATAGGGAATGTGAAGCACATGTTTAATTTCAGGTTTTAGCACGTTTTTAGGCTTCTAGAATCCCTAATTTTAGGAGATAAGAATCAGATATTAACCCCCTTAGTTGGCTAAAAGTATGGAAAGATAAGATAAGGTAAGGATAAGATAAGATAAGGTGATAAGGTTAGAGATAATGTTCCTTTTTTCTTGCTTCTATCTTATCTTTCTGAACTTGAATTTAATTCTCCATCTTTCTTGGCTGATTTCAAGTCTTCTAATCTTCAATTTCGTCCATCCTCAAGCCTCCATGTTTGCACTATCCAATCTTGGCCCAAAAATGCTCTAGAATGCTCCAAATTGCCTCTTTTTGCCACTTTGACACTTAGGACCTGAAATTGGACGAAAATAACTTTAAACACTATAATTAACATAGTTTAGCTAACTAAATGCAAGAAAACAAGCTAACTAAGTCGCATAAATATGCTCCTATCAACATCATGTTACTCACACCAAGAATTGAACTTAACACGATTGTTCCAGCAACCTTTACTACTTGTGAACATAAGTTTGTAACGATTATGTGAAACTTACTTATATCCTAGCATCAGATTTATGCGTGCCAATTAAGTGTCGACCCTCAATCAACAAACACAAATAAGTTCTAATTCAACAGTTAAGCCAATTGCATTCATAACCCAAGAATCTGTAACTGAAATTTATCAACTCATAACACACATAAAATCATGGTTTCAAAGTAACCTCTAACTAAAAACGAGTTTAGCCTCTCATAGTTGCAGCAAGAACAAGGAAAATTAATTTAAACATCGAAAACATATGGTAGAAAACACCTAAAAACGCCCAGCAATCAGATTGGGTGCAAACACGGTCCAAGGCTGTTTCTCCTCTCCTTCCTCCTTGCTAGGCTGCCGCACAAGTGGCTGTGGGTGTATATGGATGTATGAAGGTGGTATGGATAGGTGGTGGATGCGGCAAGGGGGTATGGAAGTGTTATGGAATGGCAGAATTGTCAAGGGTTGCGGCAGGAATGTGTGGGAATGATATGGAATGGCAGGAGATGAATGGAAGGCTGCGGCAAAGGTCTATGGGAATTGTGATCAGGAATTGTAGTGTGTAGCTAGGGTTTGCGGCACATTAAGTATAAATATGGGCAGGGTAGGGCACGGCTGAGAAGGCCTATTACTTAGGTTTTTGGGCTCCCCAAATCCCTCTAGCGATCAGATTAGGATAATTAAATGGCCCAAATCCCTCTAGCAATCAGATTCCTTGAGTTTAAGGGAATTAAATGACAGAAATCCCAAGGAATAAGGGATAGGCATGCGGCAAAGGCTGAGAGAATGCCTTGCAAGGCAAGGCAAAGGACTCCCTTGCTGATTTGGTGCGGCACAAGTGACATTCTAGAAGGGTGCATGCGGCACCTATTTAGGAGTGGATAAAGGCTTCTAGAAATTATATGTAGGTGTCCTAGGATGTTTTTGAAACCTCTTTGTAGCTGGAACCTTGGTGGATTCGAAATAGGAAAGTTTAGATCCAAAATAGGAAACTTTGCCTATTTCCTCTTCTTGCTGAATTCCTTCTCCTCCTTGGTCTTCAATTTCTTTTCTCCCTTTCTTTGGCTGATTTCTAGCCTTCTAACCTTCAAATTCGTCCATCAACTTGCCTCCATGCTTGCACATCCAATCTTGGCCCAAAAATGCTCTAGAATGCTCCAAATTGCTTCTTTTTCCCACTTTGACACTTAGAACCTACAAACACACGAATATAACTTTAAACACTATAATTAACATAGTTTAGCTAATTAAATGCAAGAAAACAAGCTAACTAAGTCGCATAAATATGCTTCTATCAGTAAGTTTCACATAATCGTTACAAACTTATGTTCACAAGTAGTAAAGGTGGCTGGTATGATCGTGTTAAGTCCAATTCTTGGCGTGAGTAACATGATGTCATAGTTATGAATGCCTCGTCAATGCTTATGATTCTCATTGAATGTAATGATCTCTGATTGTGTCTCTATTTTGATGTCATGTAGGGAAATTGATGAGAATAATTTGGTTGTAGATGCGTTGTCCGTCCAATTCAATGAAATTAGGAGAATATGAGGGTTAATTAGTGATTGACACGGTTAATCTGGGGCATTGTCATTCATGATTTAACGAAAACGTAACTGGAAGTCGAGTCATATGCATATAAATCATGTGTGGATAAGGAAACCTCTAGCTAGTCCGTCATCCATTCCAAAAACCCAATTTCGTTCAAATCTGTCTAGTTTTAAGTTTCTGTTTGTTTTAGCTTAGTTTCACTCTAAAATCAATCCCCCTTCACTTGTTTGAGTCAAATTAGTTAGAATTTGTCAATTTGTGTGTTTTTGTGTGTTTTGAGTCAAGTTTATTTCAAATTTCGTCCAATTGAGTCCTAGGTTCTGTTTTGAGTTTTTAAGTTGTTTTTAAGCTGTTTTGAGTGTCTAGAATCTGTTTTGAGTCATACTAGTCTAATTAGAGTCTTTTGAGTTTTGTTTTGCTTATTTGAGTCTAGTTAGGTGTTTTAAAGTTTGTTTTGATATTTTTGAGTCAGTTTGCATTAGCTTAGCAAGCCCTCCTAATCCCCGGCCTAGAACGATCCCTACTTGCATCTATACTACAATTGATAAAAAGAGGGTTTAATTTGAGTGCTTAATTCGCAACACATCAAATTTTTGGCGCCGTTGCCAGCAACTTTGCTAATCCCCCGTTGTTTCCCCTTTGTTTCTTTTCGTGTCTTTTGTTTTAAGTTTCTGTTTTATTTTCTTTATTTCGTTTTTGATATTTGATTTAGTTTCTTTCTTTGATTTCAGGTACTAGAGAAGTAAGGCATGGCAATTGCTAATATTCAAGCGCAAATAGCGAATCTTACTTCTCAATTGTCACAGCACATCGAAAGGACCCCAATGCAAAGTGTCCCTACATTTGGTGTGGAATATGCAAGGATATCCAGTTAATCAACAAAGTTGGGAGAGTGTCAATACATGGGGTTATCAAGATCATAATCAATCAAGGAACAACTCGTTTTCCAACACGTACAATTCAGATTGGAGTGATCATTCAAACTCTATGTGGTGGGAACCTCAACAAGTTCAACACGAAGCAATTGGCAGCCATATGAGGAGTTCTATTCTAGCCTTATACAGCCTCCCCCGCAACAAATCCAACCAAACTCAGGTTCGTCAATAAATTATGATGAAATTCTTGATGTATTAACTTCTTTGAAGCAGGGCTCACAAAATCAAGCCAAGGAGGCTCCAGAAGAAGAATATTGGCAGCCATATGAGGAGTTCTATTCAATACCTATGCAACCACCACAACCTTCCCTGCAACAATTCCAAACAAATTCAGGTTCGTCAATAAATTATGATGAAATTCTTGATGTACTAACCTCTATGGGGCAGGGATTACAAAATCAAGCCAAGGAATTGGGCGAATTAAAGAGTCAAATGGGAGAGATCGCAGAATTCATGGGACAAATTCAAGAACAAAGTGAACTCTCCAACTCCATTATTGAAAATCCAGCGCAAGATTTTGAAATCGCTCAAACTATCACCTTGGACAGTGGCATGGAGGTTGGAGATGAACCCAAAACGTCTGAACCAAGCCCATACATGGATGAAGAGTTTCTGTTCGAGGAAGAGGAGGATGACAAGGCCACAGCAAGCTTGGAAGAAGCCTTGCCGCAGCCTACCCTTGGTCCACCACCCTTGCTGAAGCCCCCTAAGAGCCCTACGCCATCCCATTCAAGTAAGGTTGTACCAAATTCAATTCTTTCTGACCCTATTCCACCAAATGTCCCTATTCCTTGCAGGTTCATGCAATCCAAAGAAGAAGAGGGTGAGGAAGGCATCTTCGAAACCTTTCCAAACATTCAAGAGATAGAAGTGGCTGGGGAATGTCTAGAATTCGTCAAAGAGGATGAACTTGAGACAACAATTCCGGAAGAAGTTAGATTTTATGACACGGGACAAGTCACAACTCTCAAAACACCCAATTTGGCCGAATGTACCATCCCTGGAACCTTTGAAGTGGTGTTTGTCCTTGAGTTCTTGTTGGAGTACAAAGGTAAGCCACCTCCCCGAATTTCAAATTCGTTTTATGCTAACATGTTGTTAATGATTCAGGCACCCACTCTTGAGTTTACACCATTACCGGATCATTTCAAGTATTACTGTCCATTCAAAGATCAATTCCATGCCGTGGGACCTAGGGGAGTTTAAATGGAAGTATCGTCCAGCTGGAAGACGTTAAAGCAACCGGCTCAAACCCAGATTTGCGTTCTTAACTCTACTCTCTATTGCATTTACTTTGCCATGTGTGTCATGTTAGTTAGTTGTGTTATTTGCTGTTTGTCTCTGTGAGTTTATGTTTGAAACATTGAGGACAATGTTTGATTTAAGTGTGGGGGGGGGGGGGGGGGGGGGTAAACAAGCTGTTTTTGCATAATTTTCGTGGGATTTATTCATCTATCACTTCTAAATTTGTTTCTCACTGTTTTAAGTGTTTTTAGTATGTTTTGAAGCATTTTAGTGTGTTTTGAAAAGAGCATCCGAAAATTTGATAAAAATTTGAAAAATTGTTTAGAAAAACCCAAAAAGAGTTGTTTTTGTGTGTTTGTTTGTGTCTTAGGGTACCTTCCAACACAATGATGAGGATTTGGTTTTTAATTGCATGACTGTTAAAGAGAGTTACAAACATGGATGGAAGCTTGATTTGCTCTCTGGTTTATGCTTGATTGTGGTTATAATTCATGAATTCATGTTTAATCAAAAAAGAAAAAAAATCAGTTTTTGTAACATGCTTGAAGGAAGAAACTCAAACTAACGCTACAACCCTGAGAGACTTGAGCCTAAAACGTTCTTTGGAGAGTTATTAAATCTGTGCTTTATTGTTTTCTAAAGTCATTGCATGATCTCATTATTCTTTGCTTGGTTGCTACTTAGAAGGCGTTTCATCATTTAGTTCCAAATACTAGAACTCATACCCATTTCATTCAAAGCATGACATTGATTTGCATAACACATATAACAAGATGAAGTTTTGTAGTGAACCAATGCCAAACAGCCATATCACCTGCGCATTTGTGTTGTAGGATTAACCCTGTTGAGCCTTGTTTAGCCTATGTTCTTTGTTAACCCACATTATCCCTACCTAGACTAGAATAGGACCATCCTTACCCTTGTTCTTAAGGCGTAGTGAAGCATGACTTAGAAGGAATTCCCGTTGTTCGTTATTAGGCAGCAAATAAGTGTGGGGGAAGGGTTTTCAAAGTGTGTGTTTGTGTGTGCCTAGCAAAAGAAGGGCACGGGTTACTTAGAAAAAAAAATTCTTGTGAAAAAGAAAAGAAAAAGAAAAGTGTGTGAAAAGTGTTCAAAATAAGTGAGAACAAGCTCACAAGTGTTGGTTGTTGAAGAAAGGGTCCAAAAAGTTGAATTCGGCCCTCAGTATGTGTGATTCTTCCCTTTGTGTATCAAGGTTTGTGGCTGCATTCAAAAGAGAATTCTAAGTGTCATATTCATTATTTTGCTTGCTATCACTTTAAGAACGTTTGTTTTCCTTACCTGTCTTTGTTAGCCAATACCCCTAGCCCCGTCACAACCCTTAAACTTCAATCTTGGGTGTTGTGTGTTCAATAATGTGGAGTTTGGGATTGGTATGAGCATATGGTATCCCTGGTTCTCCCGTCTAAGTAGTGGCATTCCATTCATGAGATCATATTTATACATGTTTAATAACTCCAGAAATTGCCTTCTTTGCTATAAACATATGTGAGTGCTCGTCTACATGTTTACATCAATCTTCTCACATATACCTAGCATAGGGTGTGTAGTCAGAAAATCTGAGTGAGAATAAGAGTGTACCTAGTGAGGAATTGAGTGAATTCTCTAAGGCATGTTACTACATTCAAAACATTGTTTTATTTGGTTGAATGCAAACTAGTGAATGGTGACTGTAACTAAGTATGAGCCGGGGGATGGCCGAAATCTATGGTTGTGATGATCTTTAATATGTCATGTGCATTGGAAATCCCTGAGGTAAATGTTGGAAGGTCTAGTTTGTTTTGTGTTTGTTGTTTTGTTTGTTTCGTTTTGCTCGAGGACTAGCAAAAGCTAAGTGTGTGATAGGAGCATATTGATGTGATATAAATTAAGCACTCAAATTAAACCCTCTTTTTGACAATTGTAGTATGGATAAGTAGGGATCGTTCTGGACCGGGGATTAGGAGGGATTGCTAATAACCTCTAAACTGACTCAAAAATACAAAAACAAAGTTAAAAACGTTTGAATAGACTCAAGGGACTCAAAACAGGTTCACAAGACTCAAAACAAACTAAAAACACTCAAAACTGCTTAAAAACACTTATTGGGCAGATTCTAGACACTAGGGATAAGTTTGGACGAAAATTAGTTTTTACTTGACCTAAAACACTTAAAAACACAAACAAAACGGATTTTAAACAATTTGAAACAAGGAAGTAAAAGTGGGGTTTTGGTTTGAACGAATTTGAAAGTAAAACAAGCAATTTAAAGACAAAACAGATTTTAAAGTAAAATAAGTTTGAAAACGATTTTGGAATTTGGATGGTGATGTGATAAAAGTTAAACACTCAAATTAAACCCTCTTGTTGTAGATTGTAGTATAGATGCAAGTAGGGATCGTTCTGGACCGGGGATTAGGAGGGCTTGCTAAAACCTCTAAACTGACTTAAAAACATAAACACAAAGTTAAAAACGTTTGAAAAGACTCAAGAGACTCAAAACAGGTTCAAAAGACTCAAAACTGCCTAAAAACACTAATTGGGCAGTTTCTGACTCTAAACACACTTTGGACGAAAATAGGGGTTTGGTTTGACTAAAAAACACTTAAAACATCAACAAAACATATTTAGAACACTTTGAAACAAGAAAGTAAAAGGGGGGTTTTGATTTGGACGAATTTAAAAGAAAACAAACAGATTGTAAAACTAGGCAGATTTTAGAGAAAACAATTTTGAAAACGTTTTGGAACTCAGATGGTTGATGGATTAGCTAGAGGTCCATTCTCCACACATGACACACTTGTACATGAATCGATTTCCAATTGCTTTTCAATGAATTATGAAGCCCAACACCCCAGATTAACCGTGATGCACAAATTAACCCTCAGATTTTCCTTGAATCATTGAATTGGATGAATGCATGCGACAATCCAAATTATTCTCCAAAAGTCCTCTACATGAATGCATAATAGAGATACAATTAGAAATCATTAAGTTCCATGAAAATCATAAATGTTGGCGAGACATTCGTAACTATGAATGCATGATACGTTTGTCAAGAATTCAATTAACGCGATTGTTTATAAGCAACCTCCACTACTTGTGAATATATACTTGTAATAATTAGGTGAAACTCATTCATATTCTAGCATCAAATCTGTGCATGAAAACTAAGTATGCATCCTTAATCAACATACACAA